>JACXGM010008350.1:0-29078 GCA_016801145.1 Umbra pygmaea
TGTGCATGATCTCCATTTGTGAAGGTTTGAGATCAGCCGTAAGCCTATTTTAGGGTACAGTCAGTAATGCAGAAAGAAAAGGGCTGGATTTTTCAGTTTGGTGTTGGCTACACCATGCATAGAAAACTGTTCCCTATAGTAATAAAACTTCTCTGTTTATTCAATAGTGGATAGATCAGTCTGCCTTTACACAGACAACACAGTTCTAATTGTATTGCACTAATTAGTCTCTGAGCAATAATTGAGAGTTTCCACAGCAGATCTCAAAACTAATCAGAATTGGTCTGCCTGGCCTGTTAATGACAGATACAGGGCTGACAAGAGTTTTGATCGGTAAACCACCACTAAATCTGGCTACACATGGGTTTTGTTTGCACAGGCAGTGCACAGATTCTTCCTATAAATCGTTGAGAAAATACCTAACATGATTGCACAAAATACCAACTACTGGAAAACAATTTGAAATGTCTTCATCATCAGTGAGCGCATCTCTTTTCTTTTCAAAACAAAACAAACATGGGTGATGTTAATGACAATACATGTTTAAAATGGTTATATTTGTTGTGAATTTCCAGATTCTGTCTGCAAAAGATGAATTTAACTTCTAATGTTAGACATATTCTTGCAGTGATAAAAGTTAGGTCTTTGATGTAAAAGGTAGATAGCAGGTAATTAAAAATCGTTGGGCAACTTCTGACATGAAGTTTCCAGCAGAAAACTGAACTCATTAACAATTCTTGTCACGCAGCCATCATGATGCTTGACAGAGCTAATTCCTATGTGCAGACTTGAATAAGCTTAATTTAATGTCTTTTACCTTATTGCAGTTTGACAATACTTTTTTAGATTACAATATTAGTAACTGTCAGGCAAACCTAAATGCATTAACTCCTCCTCATTCTCCATTAGGATCAAGAGCCCCTACTGTATAGTTAGACAGATGGGTCTTGTTTACAGGGTGGTAACAGAGAGTATTTTGTCTTCATATCCTTTTTTGTATGCAAAATCCTTCAGATTTCCAATAGTTTTGTGTGTGCATCCAACCTTGTAATCCCTTTTTTCTTTTTAGACTAATGTTGATCCTCTATTAATTTAGATGATTGAAAGTGCAATATCATATGTAGAAACTATTCACATTATACAGTGTGGTTCAAATGTGTTGGGAATGGAGGACTTTGTAAATATTCATCATGGACCCACCCATTATCAGATCCCTACTGGAAAAACAAAGCAATGGCATGCAATGAGATTACCTGGATGTTCTGTGAAGGAAGATTAATTTACAAGTGAGCAAATTTCTTTTTAGTTTGCAAGCACATTTACTGTTGTACACAACACAACACAACACAAAGAAAAGCATCTTCTTATGTTTTTACCCCATGTGACCCAGTCTCAGAATTGGTATGCTACATCACACCAGTGGTTCCCAACCCTCTTCTCGGGGCACCCCAGACATGCCATGTTTTTGTTTTAACCCTGAAATGGCACACCTGATTAAATTAGTGTGTAGTTCACTAATTGTTGTGTCATTTCACGGTGAAAGCAAAAATACGGCTATCTGGGGCGCCCCGAGGAGAGAGTTGGGAACCACTGTGCTACAAGGCTATATCCCAATGAGTTTGAAATATACAGATACTGTATGGTATCTGAACTCCTCAGATAAAGTAGTGGGCCAGTCTGGCAACCTTACATTTTATGAAAAAAGTGACACATTGCCTTTTCTGTGCTCCATCGATTCATTTTAATATGATTATTTATAAAATTTCAACCCTGTCTCTATTTCATGATTTCCAATTTGTAATTACCCTATGCCTTTATCATAGCACCTACGAACATTTTTGAGAAATGCACCCACTTGAGGTGTCACCACCCTGCCTGGCCACATCTCACAAAACCAGGAAGTTAGCTAACATGCTTGGGGTGAGCTCTCGGGGTATTGAACTTTGGGTTTGTTAACAACTTGACATATTACATTTGTTTTAACCCTCAGCTAGTACTCCGGATATAATTAGTCAACTAATTATCAAGCCATTAACTACTTGGTTCAGTTGAGCTAGTTTATGGCCACATCACAATTTTGATGAGGTTCCCCAGAAGAAGGTTGTGAACCTAAAATGCTTGATTGTAGTGCCAAGTTCTAGAAAGTATCTGTTTAAATATCAAACTATGGTATAATCTGCCTTCAGGAGTGGATGTTTTAGGTTATTAGCCTTTAATATAACACCTCCTTTGATATATTCTCTAATGAAAACTGTGAGGTATGTACAGAATAATATAAAACATGCCCCCCACACACACACACATTCAATGCCTGCAGGTCTCTCTGAGCACGGGTAACAAAAAGGTAATTATACAACGGTGAAGTGTGAAAGTCGATGGAGTTGTAGCCAGGAAATCAATCAGGCTTAATATGAAACCAAGTGAGTCCTGCTGGCGGATCTGTTTTGAAAATGTCACATCCAGAGCTACATTGGTGGCTTTTAGCCTCTCTATCATACTGTATGCAATGCAATCTCAACCAGATAATGATTCCTATAAGATTAGCCGGCTGGTTTACTTAGCAAATAGAAAAAAGACAATTCCGCCACTGCATTATTAAATCCTCAGAATCCTTCGTTTTCATTTTGATTTGAAGCCTCATACATTTTAATGTCTGTTATGCATTTCAAAATTAGATTATTTATCTGCATCTCTTTTAAAATCAAATATATGTGTTGGAGTTCTTCTGATTTCAGTGTGTTCAATTTACTTTGTAGCCATATTGGTGAAGTGTAACATTTAGTCATACACTTACCACGTGTAATTCCTCATTGTTCATGATAGTTTCCCTCTTGAATTCATGTTCGTCATGTGTTTGCCAGACAACTGTGTTCTGACAGGACAATGAAACGTTCAATCAGTCAAACGATCAATGATCACTGCAGATTAACCGGAAATAGGTGTACATATTACAGCTTAAATTTCATTAAAAGTTAGAAATCCCATACATCTGTAGAAGCAGAGGATGCGCGGCCCTCCACAGTGCATCATTTTTGGTACATTATCCCTCGAGGGTCGGTTTAAATAAAGGCAAAACAGAGGAAAGCTGCATGAGTACTGGTCTCTGATCCTCTGCCTGTATTCTCCTCAGTTCAGTTTGATTCCAGACTGTAAGATCATAAAGGGAAGCAGATGAAAGACCAAAGCCTGACAAAAGCACTGATTGTGACACCTGCCAAGAAAATCCACTACTTGTAATTTATCCGCATCCTTTTGGAACGGAACATTTCCATCCATTGCAGCAGCATGTGAAATAGGTCGTGTCCAACCCTAGTAGTGCACTACTTTTAGTGATGGCGGCTAGGGTAAGCAGTGCACTATAAGGGCATGTACTGTATGCGATTTTGGACACAACCTTGGCCTCTAAAGTGGTATAATTACTGTTCTTACAGTTGTTTTGTTTCTTTGTTGGTGATTACTGCTATGCCTTGTACTCACAATCTATTTCAGGGGCTCTACAAATACATTTAGCATCCTAGTCATTCTCAATTCATTTTTTTTACTATTTTCGACTGCTTTTTCTCCCCTCTCAAATTCATGATGTCTTTTTTGCAATTATATCCTTGCCTGATTGCAATAACTCAGAAGAAGTTTCAGGAGTCTTGAAGATGGAGACGTGGCCCCTCTGTGTCTTATTACACTTCTTGCTCAACCAGGAATAATTTTTAGTTGCATACTGCATGTGCACCGAGGTGACAGCATTCTTCGGCTACAGACACCATTGAGCTTGCAGATGCTGGACCTATTAGAAAGAGTTGCTAGAGTATGACGAGGCAAGGCAGACCTGTTTGACATCCTATCCATCCACTGCTGATGTTACTGAGCCAATTGACTTATTGAATTGATCACAGTAACCACCTGGAACCAAAAATATCATGCTGCAGTTTGAATGTAAAAATGTAATGATCTGAAAAGCGTTCTCTAAACTTACACATTGCACATTGCCCCATAATGAACAAAGAGGACCTTATCTGCTGGGAGATGGACCAGGATGGATCAGAAGAGGACGAAGGTGAGGGAGACATTGACAGTGATCCGCAGAGCAGAAACCTTAATTGGCTAGCGGCGCGCCTCCTATCCACTCCACCATCTGGGCGCCCTATAGCAAATTAAGAGTCCCCCTCACCGCCAGTCCTGCAACCCAGACGGTTGGGACTGCAGGTCGACCAGCGGGACCCTCATCAGCCTGGTCCACACAAAGCACAGCTCTCCCAGCATCTGCTGTGGTGGCCATAGGTCTCCTGTTCCTTGCCCTCGGCTCCGATCCTCACTCACATGCCAATGGCTCCACCCTCCACGCCTGTGCCTGCAGCATTTCCCTCCATGTCAGTGCCAGTGGCTCCGCCCCCTTGCACCTCTCAGGGGACTTAGCCCTGCCATGAAGACCGGAACTCCGCCCCCTTCGTAACTGCCAGGGGACCAGACTCTTGCTGCTGAGACCACCAGGGCTCCGCCCCCCTTACCACGAATGACATCAGCTGCACCGCCCCTACAGCCAGTGCCTGCAGCGCCCTTAAAGCTGGTAGCGGCTGCCACGCCCCCACAGCCACAGCATGCGGCTCCACTCCCCTGGCCACCGCTGTTTGTCCTTCTGACGGAGGGCTTCTGCAGGGAGATCTCCTCCCTGGGCAGGTTCTGGCCGCCCTCCCTCCCATAACATGGTACTGTATCGGTGCTCCCATCTGGACTGATTGGGGTTTTGTGAGGCAAGGCTCACCTCAGCTTTGTTCCATGTTATGTGTCTGGTTTTCTGTTGTTCCCGGATGCTCTTCGCATAATTTCTCATCCACCTAGAGATCACTCATTTTTACCTTCAGATGGAATCAGCTGTCATCATTCATGCAATTAGTGTCAATATTTATTTCCCTGTGTCTGTTTTGTTAGTTAGGTGTATTGCTATCTCATTGTATAACCTTTTGGCTCACCAAAGTCCTTTTATTTTGTAAAGTTTATCTGTTTTTTAAAAACATTTTCTCCACTCCTTACAATTGTCTCCGTTCCTCGCTACACCTGCAATCTCGTAACATACTTAATACTAATACTAATTACTGTGCATATACAGTAGGTATTAGGATATAACCGGTAATGTAATGTTCAAAATATTGAAAATAATAATAAAATAAACTTACCACATTGCCCCATAATGCAGAAGCTTTTAACCTATCTATCTTACATAAACACTTTGTAGAATGCATACTAACAGTAAAGGTATATTCAAATAAGAAATTTAACGGTGTATTCATATGTAACACTGATGTGAGATTGATTTCCGGAATGGATTAGTTATAGTATATCCAAATAAATCTCTTAAAACTAATGCAATTAATTCTGAAGGTCTTACATATTTAATTAATCAGTTGTTTCATTACCCATCTCTGTTTTCTCCCCACTCAACTTTTTTTAATTGTTATTGAAAACCTCTTTTAGTTGGGGTCAATAACTATTTTCTCTCTCTTTTTTAAATACTTTTTTTTACAGATTTTGGCTGTGTGCTTATTCAGATTTACCCCTGAATTTTAAAAGCAGTTGTCTGGATTGTGTTGAGCTATTTGACATAAAAGAAAAAAGGGGGCAATTGAGGTAAAACCTTAAACAATATGTTCAAGTCCAGGCAGGTCAAATAGGTTGAGCAAAACACATGGTCCTAAATATTAAACCAATGTTTATTCGTGTGACTCCCCAACCGCATACTAACAGGGTGTTGGTTCCTATGTTATTTATTAGTATCGTATTCATCCACAACAGATGTAAACACTTGACCATGGTTAACGGGCAAACTCCATGGCATTTCTAGTCTTGATGGAGTCCCAAACACTCGCCTTGATGGGATCGTTGTTGTGGTGCACCTGAGTGTCTAGATAATTTATCATGTACTATGTCCAGCTGAAAATGTATTGTAAAAAAAACATTAGCTAAATATTATCTGTAGTCTTATTCCACTAATAAGATGCTAAAATGGTGTTTGTGCTTTCTCTTCACCACATTTACTTCCGCCTAGATATAGAATGCCAGACAGAACAAATGTTTTATCTAAATTTGATCATCCATTTTTCAACGGAATCTTTATGCCTTGCGGAATTACAAATTTGTAGTGTATTCAAAGTTTTAAAGGAAGTCTGGTTAGTTACTTCCACTTAAGAAGTGCTGAAAAATGTATTGAAAAAGTAAACTTCATAGCATTTCACATTTCTTTTTCTTGCTGAATTATTGTCCTGCTCTAAAAAACCTGCACTAGAAATCCGACATCTGTACTTTTGTTTCCCTGTTATGCTTTGTCCAGTAGAGTTCTGCCTGACTTAGTGAAATGCTTTGAATAATTGTTATTTTCATCTGGAAAAAAGGAAAATACATGACCTAAATTCGAAACTGTCTTTGAAAAATAATTGGACCCTTTTCTAAAACTTTAAAAGAGGCACGGATCAAACATTTGTGGTGTCTAGAGATTACATACCCTGTAGTTCTGTTAAGAAGGATGAGGATCTGTCTACCTTAGAGGTGATGAGGGATACTTCTACGCTAATAAGTAAAAACATATTGTGTTTTTTAAAACATCATCAACATTAACATACATTTTGATCTCAAGTTTTTGCAATGGTAAATAATTCAAATGCAAAACCTACTTGAAGTTGTTTCCTGTGTGTTATACACAGGAGGTTCTACAAATTTTGAAAACCTAAATAATAGAATAATTTTATGTGGTATTTTTTAAGTTATTCTATGGCAATTTCAATGTAAATTCTCTAGAAGGAACTGGGGGATCTTTTATGGCTAATTGCATCACCCTTTCAGCAAGGGTTATTGAGGAAACAAAACTATTTGATTGAGTGATCTGACAAGATGGCTTTGTGATTTTAGAGAACAGGTTCTCAAACAAATCCTGGGGACACACAGCCTTCTAACAATGGTGTTGTCGCTCTGAACTAGCTCCCCTGCAACCCACGTCCCAGACACTGTAGACCCCTACAATTTGTACAGCCCCCCAACAGGTCAAAAGATGATGTCATAGCTAGCTACGGCCCTTCACACCGCACTCACAGCAATGTTATCCCCTCCAAGCTGAAAAGCCGGGCATGAACACCTCTCCGTGCAAGTGGAAACTCAACTTCCTGGTAACGATGGTAAACATCAGCTCTGAAACCCTGAGCCTAAACACGGGGGCCCCACAGGGCTGCATACTCATACCCATTCCTGTTTTGCCTGTACACACGACTATTTGGCGATGTGCAGCTCCAACCACATCTGCAAGTTTATCGACAACACAATGGTGTTGGGCTTGATCACATAAATGGTGAGACGGCCTACATGGACGAGGTGAATGACCTAGCAACATGTTGCCAAGCCAACAACATCACCCTGATCATCAGCAAAACCAAGGAACTGATCATGGACTACAGGATGCGGAGAAGAGAGCAAGCGCGCATCTTCATTCACGTGGCCAAAGTGGAGGTCGAGAACGTCGAGTTCCTCGGGGTCCACATCATCAAGGATGTAACTTGGTCCGTACAACCTGGAGCGCCTATTCCCATCTCAGGAGGTTGAGATGCATTGGAAACAATCTACTCTACCTTTGTACCATCGAGAGCATATTGATGGCGCAGCATCAATGCCTGTAAAAGAAACAGTGATAAGCGGGAAAACGGAGCAATACAGAGAGTGCCGTGGTTGGCACAGTTAATCACGGGTACCAAACGCACAACCATTCAGGACCTCTACTTCACATGTTGCTGAATGAAGGCCCAGGGTATCATCAAACTCTACAGTCACCCAAACAACAAAGAGTTTCATCTAATTACCCCACAGGGTAAAATGTCCTGGAGCTTCAACACACACTACAGTAGAGTGAAGGAAAGTTTACATTCACACTAACATTTTAGTCATTTATCGGACACTCTTATCCAGAGCAGCTTATCAAAAGTAGCGGGACATCCCCCTGGAGGAACTAGAAGTTTCTACCCACAAACCATGAGACTACTTAATAGCTTACCTTCCACACAACCCTGTGAAGATACTGCACAGTATCCTGTGACTCTGCTGCTAACTCTAACATTGCTGTGTCTATATATTTATTTTTCTCTGCTGCTATTCGAATACATTTCCTACCGGTGTAATTTGTGTATATTGCTCAGTTTTTTTATTGTTGTATTATCATTGCTATAATTTTCTTTGATTACTAGAATGGTTTGCATTGCTAGGGAAGGGATTCGTAACCAAGAATATCACTATAAATTAAGCATATGTTTTAAGTGGCACAAGTGTTCATTAAAATGATTCTGATTCTGAATGAATTATTAAATGGCTTGATTAATGTCTGTAATTCCGGGAAACAAGCAATACACATTTTCCCCTATGTCGTGGTGAAACAAAGGAATTTATGGTAAAACAGCTCATTTGAACCATTGAATTAAAGCCACCTGGAACAAACAGCCAACGTATTTGCTCTTAAAAGTACCAAAGTACCAATTCAACTTTTGAAGTGCCATCACATTTACAATATGGCCTAAAACTAACATTTTGGTCACACTCTTGCAGCAGCATAGCGCCCTGTGTTCCATTGCTGGTTTGCTTTTAAAGCTAAGCAGTGTCGGGCCTGGTTAGTCCCTGGATGGGAGACCAATGCTGCTGGAAGTGGTGTTAAAGGGCCATTAGGGGGCACTCTTCCCTCTGGTCTTAAGATCATTCCCAATGCCCCAGGGCAGTGATGGGGACATCTGCCCTGTGTAGGGTGCCGACTTTCAGATGGAATGTTAAAAGGGTGTCCTGACTCTCTGTGCTCATTAAAAATCCCATGACACTTATCGTAAGAGTAAGGGTGTAAAAACACAAACCAGATCTTACTATTACAGTATTACAACATATGCTAACCTTGTACCTCTTCGGAGGATGCTAGTTACTATGTGATTTACATTTATCGTTTTTCCAACTACCGTTGCGCACAGTGGAAACTCCAAAGTCTGTTTCAAAATAAAAGTCATGCTAAATCCAAAACAGTAAATAAGTAAAATAAGCTTAAACAGGTCTATCTCATTTTTAGGACTAAGGTTATTTACAACTATGTTCTAAAATAGCTGTTTCTATAATCGTTTTGTAGACACAATTATTTTAAAATTTCAGGTCCGTCTAAGCAAGGTAAAAAATACCAGATTTCCTTACTAAAGAAATGAGCATATCTTTTGCACATGTCTTATAGCACACATTTATGTCTGTTGTGTGTTAAAATTGTCAATTTGGAATAACATACATTTTTTTAAGTAAAAAAATTTATGGATAAATGTGTTAGTCTGTTTATCCGATTCATCGATTAATCGAGGAAATAATCCACAGATTAATCGATTATCCAAATAATCGTTAGTTGCAGCCCTAGTATGTATTCCAGGTTAGAAATACTGCTGCATTTTACCGATACACAAGATGTAACACAAAATGGTGCTACCGCTTTAAGGTTACCATAGTAACGAAGTCACTTGCCAGAATATCTGTCATAGTCATCTTAAATCAGACAATTCTTTTCAAGCAGTTGCAATTCAAACTCTAAATAGCATTCATGCATGTAAATAAAATAGTCAGAAATTGAGGAACGTGGTATAAAGTCTCACTATAAAGAAATATTATTTGGCACAATATTCTAAATATGTTTCTTCTCTCTTGTTTGTTTTGTCCAGCTATTAAACGTCAGAAATACTTTGAATATTTGGCGTCAAGGGGCGTAGTGGGCTAAGCCGCTGCTTTGCAAGAGAGTCTACGTCATGTTAGTCAGTGGTTCAAGCTTGACTATGGGTTCCCTGCCTTTACCAGGACCTCCTGCACGAGGCAGTGCAAATTGTCTCAGCGCCTTAGTGGATTTGGGTTAGATTATCAGACTATCTATCCAGCCCAAAATCGCATGAATAATTTTTGGAGAAAATAGCCTAATAGCAGGGTGTCCACGTGGCTGCATTGCACAACAATTTTCACAAATTGGCATAGTGCTGCCCGGGATTTGGGTTAGATAAGTTTGATTATCTATCCTGCCACGTCACTCTCCAGCGATTCCTTGTAAGCGCCCCTCACCATCCCCACAGGTCTGTCCAAGTAGGTGCAGATCTGCCGACATGGCAGGGTTAGTGGGGATTGGGTGGAGAAAATGAGCGAATGAGCACTTGCACTGTGTAAATATTAGCTAGCCTTCTCATACCATGTCTGAAAACAATGTAAAATCCAGGGCACATGTCTCACACACTGACTTATTTCATGGCAAAAGACACCACAAGTCACCAATTGTAGATTAATTTGTTTAGCTCAGTCTCTGCACTCGTTAAATTACGATTTTTTTCACCTGTCTGTTCGTACAAGTACACATTCTAGGATACATTCTACTTGACCAACTTTATTTTTTTCTTGTCCTGAACAAGCGGACAAGCGTTATTGTCAATCCCTGCCTTAAATGATGTATTAATATGTTTAATTTAAAGGGCAAAAGGGTTTATGTTCAAACAGGAATAGGGCGATAGTCTTTTGGATAAGAACACCTGTGTACCTGTAATTCCATTGCTAATTAAGGCCATCTCATCAATATATACTGTCTCTTATTAACTATTGTCCCATATGTTTTAAGTGTAATTTTCGTTCCTGGTCCTGTGACATCATCAAAGTCAATGCCGGATCATTGATTTGAGATGTCTGAAGTTAAAGTCAGGGTTCTCCGTACAGTTGTCTTTTTGTGAAAGTAGCTGAATAATGGACAGAAGGCCTTGCAATGTTGTTTTCTGAAACTCTGTCCACTTTTTCAAAAAGTCCCTTTAAGCTGGAGAATTTATTGGAAAATGCTTGTGAAGTATCTAACAAAGAAAAATATGGTTCTTTGTGCAGAAACAAAAATTGTCCTTCAGCAAGCATCGGTTAAATTAAAACACGCTCAAAGTCCTTTAAACGTATTGTTATATATTACCAATATTCATTTCAAATGAATGGCCGATTTACCTCAAATTGTTGGATTTAAAATTTGCCTGTAGCTGTAAAGTCACAGTCTTGTCACTGGCAGACCAGGGTTCATAGACGAAGGTTTCATACAAAAGAGGTATTTGGCAATACCTCTTTTGGCAATTGGCTAACACCTTTGGGTATTAGTAATGTAATTGGCTCTCGTGGTGCTCTCGCGACATGACACCTTTTGGAAGCTTAGGCACTTTTGCATTCCACCGTGGTAGAACTCAGTAGAATTTGTTCACCCCAGCACACAAGGGCTCTGTTCTACAGTTCCATGTTAAGCAAGCAGCGGGAACCAGATATTGCATGTGCTTTTGAACACTCATCCCAACATTGACTTTCTCGAGTTTTCTTGGAGTTGCTGTGATAAAGCAGCATTTTAATTATGAATTGGATACAACTAAATTAAGGGAAAAACAGGGTAAAACAAAAAAGCAATAGCCTGCGAACATTGTCATCATCCATGCATTTCTAGCTCATTAGGGCATAATCAAGATATTGAATGAAGGCATGGAAAGATATTATCAAATAGATGTAGCAGTACAAAACATTAGTGTCTTAAAAAAACAAAACCATTTAAAAGCAGCCAGTGAAGCCCCTTTGTTATTGAGAGAACTAGGCCACCAGCAAGAGGGTATTTGGAAGATCGAACGCCGTAGGAACGGAGAGCAGGCTAAATGCAGATAAACAGATGGTTATGTCGATATGCTATTGGTTTTACACTCAGTGTCATGTCTTGGGTGATAAGATTAGTTAGTTTGTACTGTAGACATTATTTCTCATTTGTCTCAACCCAAAAAACGATTAATGACATTTCACTGCAGTAAACTATTAGAACGCGTCTGTTCTCTACCGGTGTATCTTAAAGATATAATCTAGGACTTTTGGAATTAAAATAATAGTTTCTAAAATATTTAGAGTTTGGGCTAAATGTGTAATGTAATTTATTTATGCATAATCTATAAGTAGAATCAATATTTTACCTCAGTTATCCGGGAAAGTTTGAATGTGATTCAGATCACAGCATACAGTCAAACTCACTGTTTTATTTCAGGTAATATGTTGTTGGTTGTCATCCTTTTTTCTCAACAGACAAAACTTGGAATTGCCCTGCTGTACAACAAAGACACCAGGAATACCTACGATGTTCGTCTAAAGCTGACCAAAGAAGTGTTAACCATACAGAAGCTAGACGTGGTTTGTACAGGAGGGGGTGACCCGCAAATAAATGTAAGTACTTAAGCTATACTGTACTTAATGTCTCATGTACAGTACATTTCGAGAGAGTAGGTTCCCATTAGCCTGAGGACCAGATACATCTAACACTCCAGATCTTGCTACCCCTCCTTTTGATTGACCCTGGTACATGACATGTAGCTAGCATTCAGGGGTAGAAAGCAAAATACAGAGACTGGTTCTCTGGATACGTTTGCCCATACTTGGCACCAATACTGCAACTAGCTTTTCAAAACTCAATACTCAATGCTCCCGTTACTAAGTATTCATTGAATGTGACCTGAAGAGACTTAAATTCCCTTAATGTTCATATAAATCCATAGTGATGACAACAGTTAAACTGGTATAAGCATTTCACATCCTGAAACAAATGTTTGTAAGCTATGATAGCGCTCACGTTGGCTTTATTATTGTAGGCTTAGCTAATAAACGTCACTTTGTACGTACGACTGAGCACAGCTGTGGTAAAAATGTCTCAACAAAACCCACGCCTTCTCGTGTACAATCGATGTTCAGCGTGCCTTTTGTTCACCATAGAGACTATACTCACAACACCAAACCACATCCTAAATATCTTTACTGCAAAAATATCTGTTCATCTCACTCTATCTGTATAGTAAAAATCCATCTAGATACTAATATTGAACATTTTTGCATCAACTACTGTATAAATACAATATTATACACTCATCCCCACTCATCCCCACTTGTATTCAAGAACCCAAAGTGACTTTGTGCTTGCTATTTTAAATGATGTCTACTAGTAACAGCACCGTTAGATATGTATGTGCTTACTGAAAAACAAGCATGCTGGTTATCTGTTTGGCTGGTAAAGCATCAGTTTTTACTAGATGGCAGGCCTCAGGAGTCAATGGTGACTTGTCAATGCAGTATAGGAGGCTTACCTTGCATGTTAGGCAGAGGTGGGAATTTAGTTGAGTAAAAGTACTTTTCTGAGTTACTCTGAGTTCACACATTTAAAAAAGTCCCTTCTTAAGACCAAAATGATCTGGTGAAGGGAGTTCATATCTTACCAAAGACCATGATTGATATTTTCCTTACTCAATGTATTTTTTTCATAGGTAATTTCAATAGCTTTAGACATATTCACGACGTGGCTTAGCGCAGGTCTTGATGTCACCTCAACATTGGCCGAATCTATTGTAGATCATTTGCACAATCATTTCAATGTTTCTATATTATTTTACCAATTCAATTCCCATTTTTTAAAGCACAGAACTGTCGTTCTCCGAAGACAATCAACTGGGGGTCTGGGTCTAAGCATTAAAGTAAGTGTTACACTTTCATCGATATAGATTGAAAGAGTCCTGTCCTTTTAAAGATTTTCTGGCATTTGAGTAATACATACAGTAGTATACTGTAGATGACATGGTTACTGTGAAAGACTTCCTTCTAGATCACAACACAATTTTTGCCGGAATTACATTTTGATAATCGTCTTTGTTGTTTGGTGCAGGAAAGCTGATGTATTCCTAGTAGATGAATATAAATGTTACACTTTGTGATTAATAATTAGCTTTTCATCGTGTCTCCTAGGGTGGTGCTGAGCATAAAGTGCCTGTGGTCATTTCAAAGATTTTTAAAGATCAAGTAGGTAAGGCTGTATTGAACGTTTCTCACAGTGTTCTCCACTGAAAGATAATGGCATTTGTACTATGCTTATTAAGGATATCAATATATAACATTTTAATGGTGCCATATGTTAATTTCAGACAGTTTTAAACAGCAGGTAAATGTTGGAAATATTAACTCAATTAATTAAAATGGTTTATACCTTCTATGTTAGAGTAAATTAGCTTTGACATTTCAAAGTGTATTTTTGAGTTCTTTGAGTGCAGTCATAAATCAAGTGGATTATTATTTTGTGGTTTTCATTTTCACCTGTAGATCAAGTTGCCCTTATGTCATGTTGCATCTGTAACTACTTTAAAAAACGGAACTTTCTCACTTGGAATTCAACTTATGAGGTTTAAGTTACAATAATTTATTGGAATGGATGACGGATAAACACATCCTCTTTCAAATGAGCTATTAGCCCAATCAGTCGGACCCCAGAGTCGACCCAAAATACTCTGGATTTTGTCACAAACCTTAATTACATGTTTAGCAGTAAAAGCATGAAACCAATCTCTCTAATGTCCCAGAGGGCAAAGTTACATCTTTCGTCAGAGAGACATTGAAATATCCTCAACTGTTAAGCAGTTTCATTGTTTTGTTAGCACTGCCGCAAATGAGTTAATATCCTGATTAGTTCCATATTTCATGGTTTCCTGTGCTCCTCAGTGCTCTGGTATGTCAGTGGAGATTAGGCAGACAGGAACATTGATAGCTATTTCCATCATATTACCATGTAAGAAATTAGTAATTATTTTCTAATGTTTTTATTAACCTTTGACACGCAATGATTGCCGCCGATAGCAGATCAAACTGGGAAGCTCTTCGTTGGGGACGCTATGTTACAGGTTAGTCCACTGGTTCTTAACATTTAACTACCCTAGCTGGCTGAGGTCAGAGGTCAGAGGTCAGAGAGATGTCTTTCTGAAATTGTAATTGTGCTATTCTTGTCCTGTGAGAAATGGAAAGTAACTAAGAGAGCAGAACATTATTTTATTTTGCACTTTTCGAAAGGCTTTTGGTATGTAGACACAATTGCATTGATTACAGGACAAGCATAAGCAAGATACAGTAATTATTTTATCACATGCCCTTGCTAAAATATGTGGGCACGGTCTCTGGTAGGGTTTTCTATGCATGGCTAAACACAGGTTATAGAAACTAGAGATTCTAGAAATGGTTATAAATCTGGAACTAAATGTGCAATGTCGACAACTTACATTATTCTGACCCACTCAAATCATTAGCAGATTTGCACGCTTTACACTTCGTTATTTTCAGTTCATTAGGCAAAAGCAAAACAAAATTGCATCTATTTGCATAATTTACGAACGCCAAGGTCAATGAGGTTGTCGCTGACTTTGTGCTTTGTGCTTCTGCCTTTTCTTTGTTTAGATCAATGGCATTAATGTTGACAATTGTACTCATGAAGAAGTTGTAAGTATAATTAAATCGGCCACTCTTAAGACGTTGTCACATGTAATGTTTCCCAGACTTGAGAGGAAATCATTTTCATGTGAGCCCTAAAGCTAAGACATGCTTCGCCAAGCGAGAGGAGCTCTGTCATTTTATACAGGGGGCTAATTTCGTTTGTTTTGTTTTCTAGTCTGGACTGTGACAAATCGATAAGGAGTAGATTCATCACACAAAGCCTGTGCAGAAATTGAGCTCTCAGTTGAGGAGAGCTATGATTCATCAGTGCTACCCCCCCCCCCGTACCTTTCTCTTTCTCTGCCTGTATACTGTAGCTCCAAACAGCTGTTATCTGCTATTCACCTCCAAAACGTCAGACATCATGAGCAATTGTCACTTACATACAAAACATAAAGCGTGTAACGGAAAGCTGTCTCAGTACTCACAGGCGAAAGCTTCGAGCCTGACATCAGATACTGCCGGGAAGAAGTAGTACTGGTATATCAGTTGTAGACAATCAGTGTTGTATCACTTGTGTGTATAATTGGAAAGGCTTAAAATTACGCTTTGGCCTTTGAGTGTTTGTAGGCGTACTACAGAAAAAAACATATTTTGAATCTGACTTGTCATAACATGTGCCTGTAGCGTGTATAAATCAGATAATAGGGTTGTTTGATCTCAGACATTGAAAGGGTAATTACAGCATTGTTAGCTTGGATTTCGCAAGGCCCTTACTAGCAAATGAAAGGCTGTGTTTGAGTAGTGCATGTGATTATTGATGTGACACATCACTTCAGACAGGGCTCAACTGGTGATTGCATATTCTGTGTTTAGCTCAAGTGTTGCAAACATGTCTGCCAGTAAGCAGAGCTATCTGTACTTGTTGCTTTGCTGTTTCATTCGAACAAGATCAGGTTTCATCCTCTCTATTTTTCTGTTTCTCTTGCTATGCGTTTCTTTCCTGCTATCTGCCTCCGTCTTCTCTCTTTCCCTCTGTCTCCGATGTCCACTCTGCAGGTTAATCTCCTGCGGTCTGCAGGGGATGAAGTCACCATCACTGTTCAGTACCTCAGAGAAGTTCCATCTTTTTTGAAGCTGCCATTGGGTAGGAATTCAAGGAGTGGAATATGTGAAATTGCCGTGGCATTTGCCATGTTGCATCTTGTACTGTAACTGCATGCAAAATGGCAGAGGGACTGACACCATGTCATTTAAGACTCAGCCCACGAACCAGTGGCCTGAAGCCATGGTAATAAGCATTCCTACAGTATGTCCTGATTGGCTTCTGATCTAACTGAGGTTTTCTGTTCACTCTGTAGAGGAATCACAAACAAAATAGCTGTGGCTTCAATGCCAAGCTAATATTATATCAAAGACCTGCATTGGTGTCTCTTTGGCCTCCCTGTCTGCCCTGTAGCTTGCCTGAGACAGAATGAACAGCAATACACAAACAAAGAGACTGATAGACTGCGTTACCCATACACGCCTCGATGCAGTAAAATTTTTGGTTCCCAGAAGTAAAATGTGTTACAGAGTGGGCAGTTTTTTTCATGGTGCAAATATGCTTTTACATGCTGGAGCAATCCAGTGTGATCTCATTGGCTCATGCTTGGCCCAGCCTAACTCCTTCCTAGGTTCTGCCTACCTAGCATCACACGCCTCTTTTTGGATGCAGCATTTCAGATTTTATCCAAGTAGTTGTACAAATATTTAGCTACATTGTCTGAAGCACCTGCTTCAGTAAATGTTTATTACAATGCCTTAAAAACCTTCGGGTAGGTTAAATACCCAGGAACGGGCATGTTTTTGATAGAATTTCATACCTTAATTCATCAAGGTTGCATTCGATTAAAACAAACATATATCCAAGACATTATCAATGTTGCAATGATCTATTATTGTTGGAAATTACCATTTAGGTCCATTAGCATGACTCTTAGCAATGCTATTGCATCATACTGTATGTACACAGGAATGCAATGCTTTTGAGATGATATACTAGCACACAGCTTTTTTAAGATTCTTTAGTTAGTGACAAAGGCGGGAATTTACTTGAGTAAAAGAGTACTTGAGTACTTTTTCTGAGTTCACATTTTTTGGGAAGTCCCTACTTAAGACCAAAATGATCAGGTAAAAACATGTGAACTCAGAGTTACTCAGAAAAGTACTCTTGTACGCAAGTAAATTCCCACCTCTTGTTAGTGACTGGCCATGGGATTCTGAGGTTGAACACAGTATTTAATCGGTCTCTTGTGATTTTCAGACTCTCCTGGACCACCCAGTGATCAGAGTAGCAGAGTCTCCTCACCACTATTTGACAGTGGCTTACATTTAAATGGGAATTGTAACAACACAGTAAGTAAAACTTTTTGAAATTGTATTGTATTTTTTTACATTCCAATTGTGTGTCCAGTAGCATGCAACATTGTCATGCTAATACACCACTGGCAGTTTTAGAAAATTCACAATACCTGTTTTGAGGATTTGGTGTCTTGTTTGCACTGCGTTAGGAGAAGAGGATGACAGCTGACAGGTGTAGGGAACCAAACAGTCATACCATAGCAGATTAAAGCACCGTGCTTGGAGACATAGGCGTAGCCGAGGGGTATCTGGGAGTGATACATACCCCTCAGCATTCCAAAATGCAAACCCCCCCAATATTTTTCAAATGAGTAGATATTTTTTCTAACATGTTCTTCTGAGCAATAATATGCAACCTTTTGTTTTGAAAAAAGGAGAAAAAGGTTTAAATGCACAGCATTCTGTGAAGCACTCTAGTGATACGGGAATCAGAAGTGATTCAAATAAACTTTTCAGTTAACTGGGTGTACTGAATCAGCACTAAAAGATTTGTCTGTGTGAATCACTTTTGTTATTCACTTTATGTAGCGAATAATATTCGCGCAGCGCGGAAGCGTGATTGCATCCGAGACTCATTCTCCCTTTCGATTTTGCGGCAAGTGTTTTGACCAGTCCGCGCACCTGATGAGCCTCTAGTTGATATGCAGGAACAGTCCATTGCGAGCCAGAGAAAGGAGTTTCTGCATTACTAAACTCAGTTAACTGGGATTTGCATGACATGGCAGTGGGGACATTGTACTAGCCACACCGGTAGTTATCTCTACTCACTAACTAGACAAGCCAACGAGTTAACTTAATATCCACTTGCTAGCTACCTGCAGCCAGCCAAATTCAATCAATAGCCCTTTCATATGAATAGGGTTGTTTATTGACAATACATTTGCCTCAAAACAATAAAAGTGACCACCACTCTCCTTCCTTGGTCCAGCACTTAATCTTTTTATTTAACCATTATTTAACCAGGTAAGTTGACTAAGAACAATTTCTTATTTACAGCAATGACCTGGGAGCAATTAGGGTAAAGTGTCTTGCCCAAGGACACAACAACATTTGGCGGGAATCGAACTGGCAACCTTCTGCCTACAAGTCTGACTCCCTACCCATTAAGCCATCTGCGCCCCTTAATCAACACTTCAGACATGTAGGATACATGCTATGGGGTTGAGTTGGATAGGCTATAGTAAATTTAGGCTACAGTTTCTTAACACCTTATATTTCGACACAAATTGTGTTATCCACCCAAAATATATTTTGTTGCAGGTGCTGACTTATGGATAAATTAATATTGGATACAAAACAAAAGTTGCACACTCCAGAAATTCCGCCCAATTAAACTGAATAATAGATTAAAACATATTACAACTGAAGTAATTAAAAAACATTTATGTTCATATCATAATATGGTCATATTGTAGGCTAACTACATAATCAAAGTAACAACATTGCTCATAGTGTCTGTGTCACAAGGGGTTTTCGTAGAATGCAGGCAGGAGACAGGTACAATGAAAGAAGGCATATTTTAATTGATGTCCATCATATAATCAATACAACAAAAAACTTAGGTCACTATAAAAAAAAGAAAACAAGGTCATACTTCCAATTTAGCGAGTCTCAAAGGCAATACTAATGCAGACATTGTGGAACACAGAAACGACATGAAAATGTGACAATACCTGACAATTAACACCAAAATGATAAAGAGAGTTTACACCTAAACCATCATCAATTAATTGAAAACAATTTAAAAAAAAATATATATATATAAAAATATTTTGGACTTTTTACAATGCTGAACATTTGATAGAAAATGTGTTAGAGCAATATTGACACATTAATTGTGCTGTCCCTTATTCATAGTATGGTGATTTGTCTATGTCTCATTGTGGATTAGGCATAGAACTTTGAGTTCATGAAATGTTGTTTTGTTTTCTCCTATTGAACCAACACTTGTGTCATTGAGTAAGAAAGCTGTGCATTGAGCTAGCACCTCCAGTGAAAAACGTCTGGCGCCGCCGCTGTAAATGTATGAGGCATACGTTTTCCTGCCTCGAGAAACGTCACATGTAGACGTACAGCATGTTTTTTTTTACGATTTTGTACGTATCACCGTGAGAAATGCCTGGTATATCAACTACTGTATAGTCCATAGCATATCCACACCGCCCTCAGTTTTAAAATATAACTATTTTTAGTAACATGATTTTCTTGAAAGAAAACTGTTTTTGTAGCCAATTATCAGTAGCGTATACCACGCATCACTAATAAGGGAAAGTGTAGAGAGAGCACGCCTGGCATGAAGTTATTGCTTGTTGTTTATTATATTTAAAACTGCACTATGTAACTTTTTAGAAAACTACAAAAATACAAAAACTATATTTTCGGACTAGTAAACGTTAGGGACTAGCATATTGGATCCAGGGGTTGAAAATATCAACTTAAATATTAAAAGAATAGGCTATAGTAGAATAACAAAATCAACATTAAAATATCTTAGGTTCAAATCCACAGACCCCTTCTGGAGGCCACACCTTAAAAATGTTCAAAACCCAACTACGTTTTCGCTTGGAGTAACAAAGTCTTGTTAAAATAATACTCACCCTGGCACTGAGCCAATGAATGAAAGAGAAGGAAACTAGACAAAGATAGTATTTTTTTGATTTTTTTTCAAAGGGTTTATGTATATGCTAGTGCTTTAAAGCTGGTAACATAATGAATATTTTAATCGCATGACCCTTTAGTTAAATGAGCTATTTGTAGAATGTGAGCCATCAAAATGGAAACTCGTAACAAGCTAACAAACACTGTAAAATCTTTAGTTTGTGATCTTTGAAGAAAAATATTATATGGAATGATGATTTCCTAAGCTATGCATTGTTTTTTTTAGACAAAAGCACAGCCTGATTTATATTAAAGATGGACTGGCACATGTCCATTGACAAACACTGTGGAAGCATGTGTCATGACCTCATTGTATTTTCTGTTCACATAAGCAATGTAGTATGGGAGGGAAACATTGTCCCATCTAAATTGCTTTTTCAGATTTTTAAGTTATCAATAAAAAATATACTGGTCACTGTGTGAAAAGTGAAAAGTAGTTCCATTGTCACTGCCAAAAATCCTTCACAGTGTACCGAGCGGGGAATGTCAGGAATGCACCTTCCACAGACTAAGAACTCT
The DNA here is from genome assembly GCA_016801145.1 of Umbra pygmaea. Lineage (NCBI taxonomy): Eukaryota > Metazoa > Chordata > Actinopteri > Esociformes > Umbridae > Umbra > Umbra pygmaea. The sequence continues at coordinate 20,824 of JACXGM010008350.1, forward strand.
GCAGCCTATTTACGGTGTACTCACTCAGTCTGTTGCGTGCTGGACGCATTAGCACACATTTGCTACCAGCCCAAATCTCATGAATTACATATTCAGGGAACAATTTTGTAAAACCCAATTACATGAAATATGAACATATGACAAGGCCAATTATGTGTAATATGAACATATGTATGATGTTACTGCACAACCAGGACACTAGGAGGGATTGTCATTGTAATCAGTTTTAAATCGTACGGTGCTGTGGCCAGGGATGGTGCAGAGAGGGTAAGTAACCTTCTTCCCTGAGGTTACGAGTTCAAATCCAGATGGAAGCCATGTGTTTATTTAGATTTTTTCCATTCCAGCACGAGGCTCATTTGTTTGTCTAGACAGATGATTTGTGAATGTCTGTCGTTGAAATGTTAACCTTAATCCTAAACATTTTAATGAAACGCTATGGAATGTACTTTATGGAATTTATGAAATGTAAAAAAACTGGAAATGTCATGGCAGATAACATAATATATGCTTCCCTAAGAAATTAATTTCTGAGATATACAGTTGTTTGATACCCAACCTCCTCCCCTGCCTCTACCTGTTTAGTTCCCAGTTTTCAGACGGGTTTGAGCTGATTGAAAGGCAACAGTAACTCAAATAACCACTTGATCAAACCACGGTATGCAGAAGAGCATCTCTGAAAGCACAAGACGTGGAACCTTAAAGCAGAAAACCACACTGGGTGCCACTCCTGTCAGCTAAGAACAGGAAACTGAAGCTACAACATTGAAGCCCACGACATTTGAACAATAGAAGATTGAAAAAATGTTGTGTGGTCTGATGAGTCTCGATTTCTGCTCTGACATTCAGATGGTAGGGTCAGAATTTGATGTAAACAACATAAAAGCATGGATCCATTCTGCCTTGTATCAACAGTTCAGGCTGGTGGTGATGGTAGTGGTGTAATGGTGTGGGGGATATTTTCTTGGCACACTTTGGGCCCCGTAGTACTAATTGAGCATTGTTTAAATTGCACAGCCTAAGTATTGTTGCTGACCATATCCATCCCTTCATGACCACAGTGTTCCCATCTCCTAATGGCTACTTGCAGCAGGATAACACGCCATGTCCCAAAGCTCACAATCTTAAACTGGATTCTTGAACACGACAATGAGTTCACTGTACTCAAATTACCTCCAAAGTCACCAGATCCCAGTCCAATCGAGCAGTTTTGGGATGCGGTGGAACAGGAGATTGGCATCATGGATGTGCAGCAGACAAATATGTAGCAACTGCATGAATGAATAATATCGATATAGACCAAAATCTATGAGGAATGTTTCCAGCACCTCGTTAAATCTATGCCATGAATAATTAAGGCAGTTCTGAATGCAAAAGGAGGTCCAACCCATACTAGCAAGGTGTGCCGGTGAGTGTATATTAATAGTAGCAACTTTAGGTACACAATCATGCAATAGCAGTGAGTCACCCAAAGGCACAGAAACTAATGCCAAGTGGTTGCATATTCTATATTATATGTTGATAAACAATACATGGCATTTCCTATATAAATTCTGATAGTTCATGAAAACGATTTTACCATTAAAAAGCTTTTGACTTTAAGGAACAATTAACAAAAATAATAAAAATCCTTTTAATAGCATTTTCCCCAAAACAATTACATTCAGTCAGTGCAACTGCATTTAATGTTTCCAATATACAGTTGTGTTCAAAATAATAGCAGTCCAGCTCAATGACTGTTTTTATTAAGAAATCATATTTCGACATGGCAAATAATTTACTAGTAGGTGCAGTAGAGTGATAGAAAAATAACATACCCAACCATCTTGACATACATGCTGCTGATTCTGTGTAATTGAACCATTAATTGAAAGTTGCGTGTTCAAAATAATAGCAGGGTGGAGCAGTGTGGAGTTCAAGCGGTGAGGTCATTCATTCTGTTAAAAAACAGGTGGCCCTTATTCAAGGACGAAGGCATCAAATGTTGTACATGCTGGTTATAGTGCATTTCTCTCTGAAAATCTGAGTTAAATGGGTCATTCCAGACATTGTTCAGAAGAACAGTGTGCACTGATTAGAAAGTTGATTGGAGAGTGGACATACAGAACATGATAGGCTGCTCAGCTAAAATGATCTTGAATGCTTTAAAATAGCAACTAAAACCAGAATAACGTGGAAAAAAATGGAAACCCCCCTTTGAATGGATCAAATAATAGCCAAATTGGCAAAGGCCAATGATCAGCTCCAGTGTGATCAAAGAAGAGCTAAAGTTACCTGTGAGTACTGTAACAATTAGAAGAAGCCTATGTGAAGCCAAGTTATCGGTAAGAAGCCCAGCAAATTCCCATCGCTGAAAAAACAACGTGTGCTGAAGAGGTTACATTTTGCCAAAGAACACATTCACTGCCCTAAAGTGGAATGGCGCAACATTTTTTGGACTGATAAAAGCAAGATTGTTCTCATTGGGTCTAGGGGTCATAAACAGTTTGTCAGAAGACCCCCAAACACTGAACTCAAGCCACAGTACACTGTGAAGACAGTGAAGCACGGTAGCGCAATCATCATGACATGGGAATGTTTCTCACTATGTTGAGCGTATTTATCGCTTTGTATTGACTAACATACTTCAAGAGGTCATGTTGCCTTGTGTCGAAGAGGAAATGCCCTTGAAATGGGTGTTCCAACAAGACAACGACCCAAAACACACCACTAAGCGACCAGCATCTTGGTTCCAGACCAACAAGATTAAAGTTATGGAGTGGCCAGCCCAATCCCCAGACATTAATTCAATAGTTTTGTTTCTGAGGCAAAACCAAGAAAAGCAGAGGAACTGTTGAATGTAGTCCAATCGTCCTGGGCTGGAATACCAGAAGTTGGTCCACTTACAACACAGATGTGAAGCAGTTCTCAGAAACCGTGGGTATACAACAAAATATTAGTTTCATTCAAAGGACAGCTAAATATTCAGTAATTTATCAGTTTATACAGTAATTGTTTTGAGTTTGTACGGACAAATGCTGACAATGCTATTTTTTTAACAGCCTAACATTTGTTTTTTCTTCATTTTCTGCAAAGTAATGACAAATTTGATAGATTGTTCTCCATGTTTTGATTTGAAATATCCTGTGCAATGTTATCAATGTATTAGTGTGTATGGAAATAAAAGCTTCCAAAGAGTATACAATCCCTACATCTTATTAATTAAGTTTCCAGGGAACTATCTTGTAAAACCTAATTGAGTTTTATATTAATCAATTCACAGAATAATAAATGCTGACTGAGGAAAGATGTATGGATTTTATTATTATACATTTTGGTTAATAATTGAAAAAGTATCTGGAAATTTGTCTGTCAGACATGGATATTGTTTATTTATTTATTTGGGACAGTGCACATTAATGAACAATTGTACACTTCTCTACAGACTGTAAATGAGCCAGATTATAGCATAGATGCTCATTTCCATCTGTAGTCCCAAACCTAACCTGCATGTTTTTTGATGGTGAGGGAAACTGGAGCACCCAGAGGAAACCCACGCAGACAAGAGTAGAACATGCTAACTCCACACAGAAAGTCCTGGGATGACTGGGGTTCGAACCCAGAACTTTCTTGCTTTGAGGCCACAGTGCTATCCACTAGGCCACCATTTAGTAACTACATTTTTCTATTGTTTATAAAGTCATAACATTGCAAACTCTTCAAAACAAGAAAGGTTATTTAATATGTATTTGACAGGTGAGTCATCAGTAGATAAGTCCCAGCCAAAGGTCCCACAGTGCCCATGCTTCGCCTACCAACCCAAAGTGCCCAGGCCTGACAATGCCTGTGTGCAGCCAGACCCTTCTCAGAAGTTGGCTTTTTTGTTTTATAAAGTGTTATACAAATAATATATGACATAGTTGTTTGATATTATTATTATTATTAAACTAATGACCAGGGTTGATAATAACAGGCTGGGATAGAATGAACTGGATGCTTTTAAACCTGGCCATCAATAAATTGATTGGCACATACAAAGTCATAAGAAAGATATCAGCCAAGTCTGAATTCAAGCACAGCTGTAAGCTATTTATCCTTGTTTTCAACATTAACAAGCCAGAAGCAACAACTGCTGGAATTGGCAAAATTTGCTTAAATCTTTCTACATGATACCTGCAACAACAATTAGATATATGTTCTGTTCTGATTTAAATCATTGTGGGAAGTAATGTGCATTCAGCCAGGGCATTATTTTACTTACCTAATGGCTACATAACGTTAGCAGGTAGGTGTTTTTACTGTTATTTAAGAAACGCCTGCCAATATGTTTCTGGATGAATTTTGTGTGTTTTCTTAACAAAGCTGTACACATAGTAGATGTTTAGCCATCATAATACTGGAAGCACACTGCAGCGGACCTTTTGTGAGCAGTGCTTAAAAGGGGTTAGGAACCAAGTGTTCTTAATTACAGTAGGTTACATGCAGCATCCCAACTAATGTATGGCATTACAAACCAGTTTTTTATGTGCTTAACACATTAGACAGCCCAAATACTTTTGTGAGTTGTTTGTGAAAAGTTGACAAGACATATACAGTAGACAAGACACATACTGTAGGACAGTCATTAAGGGCCGGAGTGAAACACACTTAGACAGCTTACACAATGGATTAATTGAAGAGGTCAATTAAAGGTCCAGTGCTGTGATTTGGTTGTTTTGTTGAGGATAAATCCACACCATGAGTGTGCTGCAAAATGGGTGGTAGTGAAGGTCAGGGCCTCGACGGACCAGACCTGGGCAGCAGAGGCTGGCTCTGGGGACGTGGAATGTCACCTCTCTATGGGGGAAGAAGCCGGAACTGGTGCGGGAGGTGGAGCGGTACCAATTAGATCTGGTGGGGCTTACCTCTACGCACAGTCTCGGTTCTGGAACCATTCTCCTGGATAGGGGTTGGACTCTTTTCTTCTCCGGAGTTGCCCAGGGTGTGAGGCGCCGGGCGGGTGTGGGGATACTCACAAGCCCCCGGCTGAGCGCCGCTACTTTGGAGTTTACCCCCGTGGACGAGAGGGTCGCGCCCCTGTGGGTTGCTGGGGGGAAAACTCTGACTGTTGTTTGTGCATATGCACCAAACAGGAGTTCAGAATATTCTGCCTTCTTGGAGACCTTGAATGGAGTCCTGTATGGGGCTCCAGTTGGGGATTCCATAGTTCTGCTGAAGGGCTTCAACGCGCACGTGGGCAATGATGGAGACACATGGAGAGGCGTGATTGGGAAGAACGGCCTCCCTGATCTAAACCCGAGTGGTTGTTCGTTGTTGGACTTCTGTGCTAGTCATGGATTGTCTATAACGAACACCATGTTCGAACATAGGGATGCTCATAAGTGTACTTGGTACCAGAGCTCCCTATGCCGAAGGTCAATGATCGATTTTATAATCGTTTCATCTGATCTGAGGCCGTATGTTTTCGACACTTGGTGAAGAGAGGGGCGGACCTGTCAATCACCATCTGATGGTGAGTTGGGTCAGGGGGTGGGGGAAGACTCTGGACAGACCTGGTAAACCCAAACGGGTAGTGCGGGTGAATTGGGAACATCTGAAGGAGGCCGCTGTCCGACGGACTTTCAACTCACGCCTCCGGCGGAGCTTTTCGTGCATCCCTGTGGAGGTTGGGGGCATTGAACCCGAGTGGACAATTTTCAAAACCTCCATTGCTGAAGCTGCGGTGGGGAGCTGTGGTCTTAGGGTCTTGGGTGCCTCAAGGGGCGGTAACCCACGGACACCGTGGTGGACACCGGTGGTCAGGGAAGCCGTCCGACTGAAGAAGGAGTCATTCCGGGATATGTTATCCCGGAGGACTCCAGAGGCAGTCGCAGGGTACCAAAGGGCTGCAGCGTCTGCCGTGAAAGAGGCAAAGCAGCAGGTGTGGGAAAAGTTCGGAGAAGACATGGAGAAGGAGTTTCGATCGGCACCAAAGTGCTTCTGGAAAACCGTCCGCCACCTCAGAAGGGGGAAGCGTGGTACCATCCAAGCTGTATACAGTAAGGGTGGGGCTTTGTTGACCTCAACTGAAGAGGTAATAGGGCGGTGGAAGGAGCACTTTGAGGAACCCCTGAATCCAACTACTATGCCCTCTATATCAGAGGCAGAGCTAGAGGATGATTGGGGATTGTCGTCAACTTCCCTGGTGGAAGTCACTGAGGTAGTCACACAACTCCACAGTGGCAAAGCCCCAGGGATTGATGAGATCCGTCCAGAAATGCTGAAAGCTCTGGGTGTGGAGGGACTGTCTTGGCTGACATGCCTCTTCAACATTGCATGGAAGTCTGGGACAGTGCCAAAGGAGTGGCAGACTGGGGTGGTGGTTCCCCTGTTCAAAAAGGGGGACCAGAGGGTGTGTGCCAATTACAGGGGTATCACACTTCTCAGACTCCCTGGTAAAGTCTACTCTAAGGTGCTGGAAAGGAGGGTTCGGCCTGTATAGACAGGATTTCGAGGTGTAGTCGGGGTGGGGATGGGTTGCAGTTCGGTGGGCTGAGGATCTCATCGCTGCTTTTTGCGGATGATGTGGTCCTGATGGCATCATTGGCCTGTGACCTTCAGCACTCACTGAATCGGTTTGCAGCCGAGTGTGAAGCGGCTGGGATGAGGATCAACACCTCTAAATCTGAGGCCATGGTTCTTAGCAGGAAACCGATGGAGTGCCTACTCCAGGTAGGGAATGAGTCCTTACCCCAAGTGAAGGAGTTCAAATACCTTGGGGTCTTGTTCGCGAGTGAGGGGACAATGGAGCGGGAGATTGGTCTGAGGATCGGCGCAGCGGGGGCGGTATTACACTCAATATATCGCACCGTTGTGACAAAAAGAGAGCTGAGCCAGAAGGCAAAGCTCTCAATCTACCGGGCAGTCTTTCTTCCTACCCTCACCTATGGTCATGAAGGCTGGGTCATGACCGAAAGAACGAGATCCAGGGTACAAGCGGCCGAAATGGGTTTCCTCAGGAGGGTGGCGGGAGTCTCCCTTAGAGATAGGGTGAGAAGCTCAGTCATCCGTGAGGATCTCAGAGTAGAGCCGCTGCTCCTTTGCGTCGAAAGGAGCCAGTTGAGGTGGTTTGGGCATCTGGTAAGGATGCCCCCTGGGCGCCTCCCTAGGGAGGTGTTCTTGGCACGTCCAGCTGGGAGGAGGCCTCGGGGAATACCCAGGACTAGGTGGCGAGATTATATCTCCAACCTGGCCTGGGAACGCCTCGGGATCCCCCAGTCGGAGCTGGTTAATGTGGCTCTGGAAAAGGACGTTTGGGGTCCCCTGCTGGAGCTGCTGTCCCCATGACCCGACCCCGGATAAGCGGACAAAAATGGATGGATGGAGTTTGAAATATTTATATTTTTAATACTATTTAGAAATATTTTGAATACTAATAAGGGGCTTATAGTGGGCTAAGTCTCTGCATTGCAGGACAGTCTATGTCACGATGGTCATGAGTTCAAGGCTTACCATGGGTTCTCTGACTTTCCCCGGGCCTCCTGCATGAGGCAGCACAAAATTGTCATAGCACTTCCCGGGATTTGGGTCAGATAGATCAAATTATCTATCCTAATACGTTGACTCCTTTTGTTCAGATCGGGTGCCTGTAAATTCTAGTTGGAAGTCTAGTTGGTAAATGTAATCATCCGGTGCATAATCCAACTAAAGGTTTCCGTGTTTGGTGAGCAGTGCTAAAGAATCAGCTGGATGAACCATGTGCGCGCCCCTCGTCATCCCACAGATCTGTAAAAGGAGTTGCGAAGCTACCGACAAGGCAGGATAAGAGAGGAAATTGGGAAGGGAGGAAAATCTGGGAAAAAATCACGTAAAAAAGACAAAAATAATACAAATATATTTAGCATACGATTTATATAATATTTACAATACTAATTTAGAATACTCAGGGCTAGATTTATCAAGCTGTTTGCGACTGTTTCCAGGCGCTAATTGGTCGCAAAGACGGACGTAACCGATGCGTGCTATTTACAAACCAGGCGCACTTGGGTAAAATCGCAGATTGCCTGCCACATTAGCGACCACAGACAAGTTGCGCTTTTAATATGTGTTCGTGGGAGGGTCATGGGGAAAGTGGGAGTTCCACGCAAAAAGGTGGGAGGATATGGTAAACTGCGCCTAATTATATATTCCGTGGTATTTACAAAGACTGCCAGTAAGAGCGCGCCTCGATTCTGCGGGGGGAATTTACCGCCTCATAAAAGCAGGTCTAAACCAGCAAGCGCATTTTCCTGTGTGTT
>JACXGM010008351.1:0-29078 GCA_016801145.1 Umbra pygmaea
GCATTGTGCTCTGTGATGCACTGTGTGTGTACATGCCTGAAACTGAGCTGCAGTTCCGAAGTAGAGACACTAACTTTTGTTAGTACCTTAAAGGATTCAGTGAAGTTACCTTTTTGGACCACACCATCTGCTACTTTGAAGAACTGTGGGTTAAGGTAAATATCACTTCAACCTGTATTCAGCAATCATTGGATTTATTCATTCTACTTATTAACCAGGTTAGGTTTACAAACTAATGTTCTGTCATGGTCTATGGACCCCCTGAAGTAGCCGAGGACACCCCTTGGCCACCCCATGTATAAAACTCTAGTTCCGCCACTGCATGTAGCTACACGAAAAAAAACGTTTTATACAGTATACAACTGTTAATTCAAAACAGTGCAATCTCCTTTTAGAAATATTCTCTATGTATTTTCTATATAGCTATATTGTGAAGATAAATTAATTTTTTTAATAAAATGAAAATAATGTAATACAAAGTGAATGAACTAAATGTTTTAATTGCAGGTTTTATAACTCAGTCTAACCAGTAGATAGATACGCACCTCAATTCTTTCTGCTCACGTGTGCACGCAGTAGCCTACATTATCGTGCTTGCGAGAGATAGGCATGCATTTTCATATTCCATAAGACTGTTAAATCGTGACCACTATATAACCTCACCTCTACATTTTTGTAGATAATCTTGATTTTGCACCTGTATGTTTTGTTAGTTTATTACTATTTAGCGAATTCCATAATTACACATTAACAACACGCACTAGCCAAGTACCTACACACGTAGAGGCTCATTAGGCTGTCCTGACTACGGTATGTGAAGTGAGCGCTACTGTAGTGGTACTGGAGCGATTTTCAGCGAGAGCCTTCTGGGCCGCTCAAATATTGCCCTGCGCTCTGGTAAACTGGGTCAGCTCCGCTCCTCGCTGCGCTTCCACTCCGCTCCGCTCACATACTCTGCACCGAAACCACATAATAACGCAACTAAGTCAGCACAGTTGATAATTCATGGTGGGGCTAAGGTGGGGCAAACACGATTCTTGGTAGGGCTGTAGCCCCACCAAGCCATACCCTGCCGCCGCCCCTGCCTGGAAGCAGTGTATGTGATAAAAGCACAACACGTCATGCTCTAGTCTACATTCAAAACATAGTTGGTGGGATATTTTTTGACTATTGCACGATGCTGTTTTGTAACGACGTCCTACAAAATGTTACTAGTATCAGACTGAGCATACTGTATTATCACTTATTGTATACTCAATTTATCAGTGCACTGTCATGACTTGAACTTTAATCCTTGCATGTGCATAGTCACATCTTGAGTAAAATATTTGCTAGAAAATGGTTTTCCTGTCAAACACTAAAGTAATAAGGACATGAGACCAGGTATTCCAGTAAAAGCGTTTAACTTACTTGTAAATGCTATGAGGCCTAGTCTGCCAATTGAACCCTTAAAAGGCAAGTACATGCCTAGGTTCATTGTCAAATCTGAAACGTTGCTTCACTATCAAAAAACATAATAAATAAACAGCCACTTTACTGATGTTCCAAACATATTTGCTAGTACTAATGTGTTTATTCTTTCATTACCCATTCAGTCATAAGAGAAATCTATGTCTGTTTATAAAAGATTAAACTATAAACCACAAGACGTGTAAATAAAGTAACTCCAGTACAAGTTCTTTTTTAACCAGCTGTGACAAAGCAATAGTCAACTGTTACAGAAAGACTGTAGTCAGTCCTAGGACCAAACTGGTTTGATTATTATTTGTTTTTACATTCCTTCAATATTTACGTTTACTTCGCAATGTCCTGAACAAGATACACAGAGAAAACATTAAATGTCTTTCAAAATCCACATCCTGAAATGAAACAAAATATAATATATTATAAAAAATACAAAAAGGCATAGCATGTTTTCCCATCTGTGATAAAATCTTGTAAATTTTACTTTGGGAACAATACACTGGTGACCAAAATAAAAAACAACAGGCTAACAGTTTTTGTACATTTATATTTACAGATGTTGGTAAGAGAAACAGCATATGAAAACACAATACAGTTGTATCCTTCTACAGAGAAGGTGACGGGTCAGGAGAAACATCCTAGTCAAGAGCAATAATATCGTCGTCTTCATCATTCTTGGCAGCAGCTGCAGGTTGGTCCAGGCGTTGGCGCTTGGCTGAGGCCTCACCCGTCTCAGCATCGTGAAGCTTCCTCTTGAGGCCTGAGTCACCACTGACATCCATGGAGCTGGAGGACGGCTCCTCGTCAGAATCAACGATCAGAACATCATCCTGCTCAACGGGGACTACCAAGGGAAAGAACCGCACAAGACAGTCAGACCAGCCATGACTCATTACATTACAATATTAGAGAACAGGGTGTTAGGACAGTAGATTTGTCACCAGACAGTCCATCTCGGTTGCCCTTGTCAGAGTTCTCTCACCTTTGGAAGAGGTGGAAGGCTCTGCAGAGTCTTTGTTGCCATTAGCAACACTATTGCTTTCCTCTTGTGTGCGGGGCGGAGTCGGGGCTTTGTCGGGGGCATCACCAACCACCTCAAACTCCACGTCCTTCTCCAAGTCCTCACTTTTTCCCATAAGCAAATCAAAAATCATTAACATTTTGGAAACAAACTTTAATCGAGCAAATGAAAATAGGCCTGTACAGCGCACAAGATGCACGCTCTTCTCTCACCAGTGAATCAAGTTAACCAGGAGTGTGTAATCCTGCAGAAAGTCATCCACTTGGAGACGGCTGCCGTTTCGAATCCCAAAGTCAGACAGGAACTTGCTGTTGTTTGCTTGAAGAGAATGGTGAATGATTAGATGTGTACACTGTTGATGTTACATTTAAATATGCAGTCTGGGCACTTTGGTGGTCACCAAAAATCAGGTTTAAAGCTCCACTGTTGGGCTGGATTTGATATTCACCTTTTAATGTGTTTAGTGTTGTGTACCTGAGTTTGGTGTAGTGGTCTAACTTCACAACTCCAGAGCACACACGTACCCTGGTGACAGGGGTTCAAGGCCTAACTTGGCCTTGATTTATACTTCTTCGTCGAGGTTACGCCGTAGCCTACGACGTAGCTGGTGTGCACCTCTCCAAAGATTTGACCACGCGTCACGGCAACGCAGCCACAAGATCTGTGATTGGTCAGCTTAATTGTATTGCGAGTGCAACGCAGACACTGACGCAGAAGTATAAATGCTCATGACGATGTAAGCTACGGCAGATGCCTACGATCTAAATTACACAATAATCTCAACACAGAAGTATAAATCGGCCTCAACTCTGCCCTTCCTTCCTCTAGCCCTACATTCCTGTCTGCCAAGATTCTGCTTCCTACTGTCTTATCAATAACAACCCACCCCCTCCACCCTAAAGTGTTCAGTGTGAAAACGCATTGGTAATGTAAAACATCTTGCTATGTTTTTAAGTGGGTTAATAAAGGTTGAAAATGTCATTGTAATCCAATATTCTAGTAATACCTATATTTAAATGACGTGGTGTTCCCAAGTGGATGGTATGCAAAATGGGTCCCATTTCAGTCCTGACATTCAGGTCCAAAATATCACCATCACCAAATCAACATTATGGAAAATGTTAAATCAAACCAGGTGCATTAAACTGACATCTAATGGCGCAACTCATTGAGCAATAGATGCAGGATGGCACCCCCTACTGGTTTCCTCAGGAACAGCGTGATGTGATGTGACTGTCTCCTACCTTCTGTTTCACCCTCCTCTGATGAGATGAGGATTGTTCCTTTCCCATCTTCAATCTGCACATCTGGGGCCACCATCCCAAACTTCTCCTTTAATATCTAACATCAAAACAGCATATGAACCTCACTGTCATGGTGGTTGCAACAAACTAATATAGGGCCCTATAAAATCAGTTTCATTTCAAAGCCAATTCAGTCTTACTTTGTGATTCCACTTGATGATTCAATGAGCAAAACGATTTCACGACACAGACAAAAAAACGAGTATTTGTTAGGGCCTATTCCCATACTATTAGGACCTTTCCTCATTGTTGTTAATCAAAGACAGTACAGAAAATGTACCAAGCAACGCCATTGACTTCCACCAAGTGAGGTCAATTTGAAGCACTTTTCCGGTGATGGCTGAGCATACCTCAAGCTGAGCTTGATGATGTAGATGTGACGTGAGCAACCTGTCTGAAAGTTGTAAGTCTTCTCGTAGCTGTGCTAAGAGAAGAAATCTAAATCATTCCAAATCAGCTGCGGTCGGTGGATCTTAATTGGGTAGGACGGGCTCGTATTACGCTCGGGACCAGAGTGAATGGAATGGTGCGCAATGCACAAAACCCAGTGTTTTTTTGTTTTGCACACTGGGTTTTGTGCGTTGCGCACCATTCCATTCACTCCGGTCCCAAGCGTAATACGAGCCCGTCCTCCCCAATTAAGATCCGCCGACCGCGGCTGTTCCGAATCCTAATTCAAATGAATTCACCTGACACATACCAAAGTATTTCTAATCCATCAAAACTGCTCAAATATTCTTGTTCCGATGCTTTTCATGGACTCTCTATGGGCTTCTCCCTTGACTGTATGCCTCCACATCCCCGGATTGCCTGCAAGCTTCTCCTGGACTATATGGTAATTTCTCTACTGTGCGACAGAAAGTTGTGTGGTTATGACAAATGTTAGCCTACTTTTTTTTTTTAAACGGCTGCTAAGGGGCCATAATGTGAGATACAAGGTAATGGAGCCTTTTATACATTGTTGTGTTACTTTAAAAACAATGGACAAACAGAGTCTTTTAACACTTCAGATGTAAAGTGATTTGCTGTCAAATTTAAGCTAAAATGAATAGGTGCTGGCTTACCCCCTTGTTGTTACTCAACAACCAGAAAACTGCAATCCTGCCATGTTTTTAATTAAATAGTAAGTCTGAAAACAACTTGTTTCTTTTAATCCTACAGATACATGGTCTTCATCTCAGTCAGTCTCCAGTGCCTCCACATCCAGCAGCACAGGCATTCTACCGACCATGACTCAGTTATGTACAACAATGTTTTACATTACTGTACATAACTAAGTATTGTCACATGAATCACACCACTCGTTAAAGCAAGCATGCAAGTACTAAATATGGGCCTATGCATTTAACACTTCGATTACAACTATAGCTGTGTCTTATTAATGATCACGTGTCTATACCGTTAACTGACTGAAAGCTGTGAAGTTAGCTGCACAAGCGCTATGTGTAGCTAATATTTCTACATTACTCTAGCTACCTTTATCAACATGATGCCTCAGCAGAAAATCCAGCTAACTAGGACATTACAGATAATATTTAAAAATGTGTTTGTAAAACAGTTTTGTCCATTCTCGTCCATTGCCCAAGGCCACGTTTAACACTAGAGTCCACCAGACCCAGACGTTCACTGATGTGCTCACTCAGACCCACGCATTATAACGTGGAATTAGAATGTTGAAAGTTTCCATTGCAAATATAGATCAGAGGGATTGTATTACCTTGTCTTGCAGAGCCAGCACCAGTGTTTTGTTCACGTTCAGTTTAACGGTGACTTCTGGCTTGCTGGCACACACATAGCAGTTGGCACTGGGAGGGTCCAGAGCACAGGGAACTAGCAGCTTTTTCCTGGGGTTGGGCTGCTTATTCAGGAAAATCTAGATAGATATACACAATACTGCGACATTTCAATAGGTCCTTACAGAAGATGGACATAAGTTCCAGTTATAGTCACCATGATGGCTGTGGGTAATATAAGGGTACAGGTTGGAAAAGTAAATAAAAGCTGTTGGCTCCAATCCGGAAGACAATGTAAACATATGGCATCCCAATTCATTTTAGGTTTTAAAAACAAATAAATGATCTAGGTCAAATTGTCTAGATATACAATATCCATATCCAATGTTGAATGCATGTTTTCACCTCTCCCAAAATGTCATGATCTGGTGTTGTGGGGACAAACTAAATGAACTGAAGCGTCACTACACACATGGTGTGACAGTAAAAGTGGGAGAAATTAGGATGGCATTTCTCACCGTGCGACACTGCTCTAAATCTCCAGACAAGAGCTTCAAAGCCTCCAGCACTATCAGACCAGCTATGACTGCGTTGGTCGTGGCAATCGCAGGAATGATGTTCCCTGCCATGGCTGCAAAGAACAATTCACAACAAAACAGCCTCTTAGACTAAGCAACAAAGAAAATCCCACAGAAAATTACATCATCTGTATCAATATTAATTGTTCAGAGGTCACGTTAGCTTTCAGAAGTCGGCGTTTTTCAAAACACACTCTCCAAAAATCTGTGCTTTAAAGATTTTACCTGCACAAGAATCATGCTCATAGAGTGCTGTGTGAAAAGTTGGATTTATAAATAACAGTAATAAGTTACAGTAATAAAATCTGAAGGATATAGTAATTGTTCTTGATCAACAGGGTAGATTAAAAATAAGCATTAGAAAAAAAATGTAACTGCTGGACAAAGGTCTGTCAATATTCATTGAGTAATTAGGATTTTTTGTTCTAAATGTCATTTTGGTTTAATAATATGTCGGTTTCTCATAGTTCATATTCATGATCGAACAGAGGATCGGGAAATGCTTTTTTGAATGTTGGTAAAGCCTTTATACGTATTCTCTACATTATTGAACCATTCAAGCGCTTTAGGGGATTTATGATATGCTATCACTCAATCGCATATTGTTTCGTTTAAAAATTAACTTTACTGCTCAAATGACAGATTCACAATTTATTTCTATTACTCAGCAACAGAAAATCTTAAATTATGCATTTGAGCTGGATACTTTGGTCCTCTCATAAAATCCCAGCTGTTTTAGTTTTAAGCAGGACACAAAACATTTATTTTTTATCTAGGCCACAACATTTGTGCAAATAGCATTTACTCCTATATTTGTATATTTTATCTTCTAATAATCAGCAAATCGGAAAATGTAGGATTAGTTAATAACAAGCATTAAGCTCGTAACTACATAGACACTTCATAAGCGGATTCAACAATGTACCGTATATTTAAAACAAAGTCTGTGAACAATAAAAAGTTAGAATTTTCAAATTTAAAATCTCTTTGCCAATACAGCTGAGTTTTCAGGACACAAGACTATATTTTTCTGCATTTCCATTATTTTTTTGCGTAAAAAACAAAAATCCTGCGCGACCTCTGTTACAATAGCACACATTTCAAATTGTATCTTTACAGCAGCTAGATATTCCCTGAACAATACCCACACTTTATGTCGAACCGGCTTTTCATGTTCATGCTAAAAATATGCATACGCAGGTTAGCGGCTGCTGTCACAAAGTCCATTGCTGCAGGGTCATCCTATAAATGAGACAAAGACGACAATGTCAACTTTAAACTTAAACAGCGAAAGCATCATGTTGTCCAGTCAGTTGTACTGTCAGAATGTTTTCCAGGGCCCCATATGTATCCATGTGGATTCTCACCTTGTCCCAGACCAGCTCTGCTCCATCTCCTTTTTCAGACAGCATGGAGCGCAGCGTATCCACACTGCTAGAGAAGAGCTGTGAGTACCCAGCCACCCCCAAGACCTGCTGATCCTTCAGCCCAGTCACGGCCACTTCCTGGGGACACGCTATCACACACACACGTTTTGTTTTTCTATCCTTGTGGGGACGTGAACCCTCCAATCAAGGTTGCTACATTTCTCATCCCTTAACCACACCCTTGCCTAAACTTAACCTGTATATTAACCTGTATGTACATCTTTTCCTAAACCTAACCCCTTGAGACAAATCTCCATCTCACTGGGACCTGCAAAAATGTCCTTAGGAGGTTCAATTTTTCATGCTACGCATCAGTCCCCACATGTACAAATAAACATGGTAAACACACGCACAGAAAGAGAAATGAGATCTAATTCAAATCGGTCCACAAATTAAGGGGGATATCTACTAGACTGCTCTGCAACATATCGTCAATCACTTACCCATTTTTTGAATTTCAGACCAAACCAAAGGCACAGGTGCTTTCCTCTTCTTCCACAGCTTGTCCATGGTCAACAGGTACTGGATGTCATCTTTAAAAAGCTAAAACACACAGGGTGTCATGGACTAGTAGCCAAGTCTAAACATAGTATTAGCCAGCACTTAGGCTTCATGATGAACACGCATATCCTATCTACCTTGTTAAAGAGTTTGACTGGGTCGTAGCCTGTGGAGCGTGCCCAGTCTTTGGTGGACACCCGCTTGATGTCTCCATCCTGGTCAGAGGCTGTGGCTCTGGCTTCAGTGTCTGCAGGGTTCCCTGAGAACAGTAGATAAGACACTCGTGAGACTGCCCTGAGTAGTGTGCCGTCTTTCAGATGGATGTCAAACAGGTGTCCTGACTCTGTGGTCACTAAAGATCCCATGGCACTTATAAACGTAGCGGTGTAACCATGGCGTTGTGACTGACCCATACCATCATGGCAACATAATCAATCCCAGCTTTCAATTGGCTCAGTCTTCCTCTCTCCTCCCTGTAACTATTCCTTAGATTGTTGAACACAAACATTCTCTATCAACTTGCCTGGTAAATTATTGGCAAATAAAGAAACTTGGAACAGCAGCAATATTGCACTAAACTCAGTAATGTGCGGTCCTTTGACACATGGTGGAAAGGTGGTGGCAGCTATAGAATTTAATTCCAAGTCACTGACTTGTAGCACAACTGCAACCTTGTGTGCAGATCGGGCACCTATGAACTCCAAATTGACTGAAGGTACACAGAAGAAAATCTCTGAATGCACAACACGACAAACCTAGAAGCAGATGGGCAACAGCAGAAGACCAAACTGAGTGCCACTCCTGTCAGCTAAGAATAGGAAACTGGGGTTACAATTTGCACGGGCCTACCACAACTGGACAATTAAACATTGGAAAAACATTACCTGATCTGATTAGTCTTGATTTCTGCTGCAACATTCTGATGGTAGGGTCAAAATTTGGCATACACAATTTGAAAGCGTGTGGGGGGATATTTTCTTGGCACACTTTGGGCCCCTTAGTACCAATTGAGTATCGTTTGAATGCTACAGCGTACCGGAGTATTGGTACTGACCATGTCCATCCCTTTGTGACCAGTGCACCAATCATCTAATGGCTACTCCCAGCAGGATATCATGCCATGTAACAAAGTTTACATCATCTCAAACTGGTTTCTTGAACATGATAATGAGTGAAATGTACTCAAATGACCTCCAAAGTCCACAGATTTCAATCCAATTGAGCACCTTTGGGACGTGGGGGAAAATTTGCATCATGGATGTGCTGCCGGCAAATCTGCAGCAACTGCTTGATGCAATAATGTCAAAAAGGACCAAAGTCTCAGAGGAATGTTTCTAGCACCTTGTTGAATCTATGATGCAAAAAATTAGGGCAGTTCTAAAAGGCAAAAGGCAGTCCAACCCAGTACTAGCAAGGTATACCTAAATGAAGTGGCTGGTGAATGTATATATGTAAATGTACAGTTAGGAAGATTATGGCATTGAGAATAATACTCAGTGTCTGGAGCAGGCATAATCAACACTGGCCGTCAAAGCCAGTGCTCCTGGGTTTTTATTTTATTGCAGCATTCTAACCTGGGACTCATTTAGATCTGGTACACCAGGTGGGAGCAATTAATGATAAGGTAAAACAGAAAACTGGCAGGCTCCAGCCCTCGTACGGTTAGAGTGGCTAGCGTCTCTATCAGGGTTTGCTGACATACCGGGGCTTAAACGGAATTGACCATTACAGGGGAGGGCAGACAAAATAAAAAAATACAAACAAATTAAACTGCCCAGGTGTTACGTTCTACTCACACGAAAGCTCTGGGTCAGCTGTGTCAGGGGACACTTCCTGATCTGCGTCCTCCTCTCCATACAGCTGGCTGAGGCAGAGAAGATAGAACTAGTTATCAATACCATGGGACTAGTTATCAATACCATGGGACTAGTTATCAATACCATGGGACTAGTTATCAATACAATGGGACTAGTTATCAATACAATGGGACTAGTTATCAATACCATGGGACTAGTTATCAATACCATGGGACTAGTTATCAATACCATGGGACTAGTTATCAATACCATGGGACTACTCTAAACAACCTGGTATCAATAACTGAGCTCTGCCAGAAATTCCACCATTCACCTCTGAAGATATTAGAATGAATGTCCCATAAGTATTTAATGGGCGTACTAGTACTTCAAAGATTCAACCACTTTTTTTTGTCTTACTTAAAGAGGTACTTGGCCCACACAATGCAGTGTATGGGCTCCGATGGGGTGTTGCGAATGGTACAGCCAGGAAAGGTTTTCTGTGTGGGTTTGGGCTGGCACTCATAACACTCCGTAAGACCCTGCAGTGTGGCAAAGCAATATGCAGGAATTTATTACTATTAAATAGACAGGGAACAGTAAGTCTTGTGTTACCCACGGGGGGTGATTCAGACATACAGCCATGAATCACATTCAGTTTGTTAATGTTCATTTGAGAAGTGTTTATAACGGTGTCTTACCTTCTTTATAACAGTCACCTGCCCAAGGTACCCAGCTGTACCGCTCTCTATAAGAGGGATGTCAGCTGCAAGACACATCCTGTTAACATGGTTACGGGCCGCTGTAAAGAAAAAAACAATAAGCTGTAGTTAAGAAAAGAGCAGCATAAGGGTAATTAAATCAAATCCACTCTATAGGTCAAATATACCTCCATTGTCCAAGGCATTCATAACTAGCATGAAGCTCCTGAAGAATTCCACATTGTAATCTGGGCTACAAAAGATAAACAGACCAAAAGAAACATTGAAGAAAGTCAATGACTCACAGTGACAGAAAATCCTTAACAATGAAATACCAGTGCACACAGGAGGTTAACCTACTTCATGATGCTGTCATGGTAGGCTTTGATATTGGCAGTAGGACAGAACTGCAGTACACTCTCTTTGGCCACCTGAAAAACAGTTGTAACTTGAAACTACAAATAACTGTGTATTCTGGTTGTATACATAGCCTACAATAGATGCAAATAAAAAAATCAACCAGTGAGACATGTTGGTAAAAACTGAAACAGGGGTCTCCTACCTGAGCCTTGGACTTTCCCACATGTTTCTTCTGGAACAGGAACTGTCTGTTCAGGTTGCTCACATCAATAGTGTCCAGGTCGATCTGGAAGACAACTGATACACTCAGAGCTCCATACACTAATTAAAAATACCTTTACATTGATATAAAATATGACATTAACGTCACAACTTCGCTCCAAACAACAAAAGAAAATTAATCATCAAAGTCTAAATACTTTAGTGAACTACATAACTACAGTGCAAAACTCGTAATTGATTAGGTACATATACATATGTGGCAAATATAAATGCCCTGGTTAGGGTACTGTAGTGTGGTTAGACTAGAGTCATAGTATCCCTGGTTCAACAGCAGCTAGCTGAGCTTAGCAAACCACAAAGAAGTCAGCACTCAACATGGCGCGCAATTGAAAAACTGAATGAACGGACTGAACTAGCAAATCCATTCTCTCTTCTTTCGTGACGATAATTAAACAGCTGACCACAACCTAAATAAAGAGCCAGGTCAAAGTGAAAAGGCTCGACCAGAATATTATTTAGTGACTAGGTAATCTCAGTTAGCATGCTAGCTAGCTACACTGTGTGAATCCACGCAAGGCCCGGCACGTCAGCCTGGAGCAGCACAAAGACCCAACCACTGCACCCATCTACACTCACCACTTCTATGTTCTTGAAGCCGGTGAGAACAAGGTTTTTCAAGAGCTCACAGCCGATCCCTCCTGCTCCGACTACCAGCACCCGGCAAGCGGATACAGAGTCAGCGAGCTCTTTTCTAAGAGACCCCACTAATTGTACCATCGTTGATGAGCTGAAGACATAAACTGCAACGCAGAGAAGAAGCAGAACTGTTATAGTAACTAGGCAGCTTAGCTTAGTGAGGTAGCAGCAGCAGGCACCGCCTCACTTATAGGTGGCGCTGTGACAAAAGCACTGAAAGAGATAAAGAATGCCTGTGTAGTGCCCTCTGCTGGAGATGCGAGGTACGTCCACGTTAATTATTTTATTTCACTTTCATTTAACGGGGAAGACGATAGAAAACTTTTACAGTACAAAGTACAAAACATCTCTTTACAATAACTGCAAATAAGGTAATTAAAAAATGAAATCCATACGTACACCACTGTGGTGGAACCATAGCATATTGGATAAAACAAATAGAAAGAGTAAAGAAAATATCAATCATGGTCACCAGTAAGATATGAACTCCATTTGTCACACCCTGCATATACCCCTTAATATCTTAGAACGACCACTTCCCGTTCAAGCTCTGGATAATAGACCACTAGGGTCTGGATTGGTAAGAAAAAAACATTCTGGTTAAGATGACATCCTTATCCAATCACAGAATGCATTCCTTTTTATGTACTAGACACCCCCTTTTGATCCATAGTGTTTGGACTTCCTTGGATGTCAATAAACATTCTATTCCTTTAGGTCCATTGAGGGATGGTCGCGCGAGTGTCTGGGAAGGTGTTTTCCAGTTTCGCTGAGTCACCTGCTGTCATATGCAGAGATCGAGGCTATGGAACAATATGTCTTGGAATCGCTGTGACAGGGATTCATAAGCCTCTCTTCTTCACCTGCATCTTCTGAGCATCTTTTTTGTAAAGAAGAAGGATGGGGTCTGCACCCATGCATAGATTATCACGCATTAGATCACTGTGCGCTACACATATCCACTTCCCCTCATTTCTTTTTTATTTTCTTAATATATTTATTTATCAGATGTACAGCAATGATGACAAAAAAAGGTACATAGCAAAAAGAAATCCCCATACCCTCCCCATTCCCTCCTCTATATCCACTCCACCCGATTCCCCTACCCCCAAACCCTACACAAAACATCCAGACAAAAACACATCACACTGACATAAGTGTATATCTAATTTACAATAGTAAGATTAATACTAATACTAACTTGGTTTAAGGAAAATCTATGGGAAGCCTCTGCAAACTGTTAAAATATTATAGCAATTAATGGGCATGTAGTGAGTTGAATTTTGAGGGCTTCAGACAAAGTGTGGAATACTGAATTCCAGAAGCTATTCAGTTTTGGACAAGTAAAAAACATATGGTATAGGTCACAGGGAGAGGAGTGACACCTGTCACACACATCCATCACTGCTGGGTAAATTTTGGATAGTCTGGACTTTGAGTAATGTACTCTGTGTATAACCTTAAATTAAATGAGACCCAGACGGGCACACGAAGAGGTAGAACTTTATTATTGCCCTTTCCCAGAACTCCTTAGAAAATACCATCCCCATCTCCTGCTCCCAAGCCAATTTAGTTCTACTTCCCCTCATTTCTTCAGTAATTGAAACTATGCATGGCGCACGGTTCTTTACAAAATCGGATCTCCGAAGTGCCTACAATCTGGTGCGTATCTGAGAAGGAGACTAATATAAGACTGTGTTTAGTACTACAACAGGCCATTATGAATATTTGGTCATGACGTATGGTCTTATCAATGCTCTTTCAGTCTTCCAGGCCTTTGTGAACAAGATCTTTAGGGATATGTTGGGACGTGGCATTGTAGTGTACATAGATAACATCCTGGTGTACCCAGCCATGTCCAAGCAGCACGTCTCTGGTGCCCAAAGTGCTTGGGAGGCTGTTGAAGCATGTGCAATATGTGAAAGCAGAGAAATGCCATTTCCTTTATCCAGGTTGCGGTTGACGCCCAATGTTCTCATTATTCCCTTGTCATTATGGGATTCTGGAGGACATTGTTTCCGACCATGGTCCTCAGTTTACTTCTCATGTCTGGAGAGCCTTTATGGAAAGGTTCGGGGTCGTGGTCAGTTTCACCTCCGGGTTCCATCTCGAGTTTAATGGGCAGGTGGAACGAGTTAACCAGGAAGTGGGTATGTTCTTGCAGTCTGACCAAGCTGGATATTCACAAGCTTAAAACAGACAATTTAGGCTGAAATAATCTACATACATTAACACAATTCAACCACATAAACAATCGGATGTTAAATCACAATTTGATCAAGTTGCACACTTAAATATTTAAGTTTCACACTCCACTCCAGCAGGTGGCAGAGTACAACTAATCTCATAAACACCGTGTAGTAGGGAATGTCATGAATCCGCGTGGCTCATCTCATTAGCTTGCCTGCAGAAAAAGCTCTCGTCTGTATAAAGAATATATTCTTTCCGTTCAGCATTTGTTTTAATCATAGTAACGGCGTATATAATACGAAGCCACTTTACAAAATTACTACACTCAGAAAAATGTACAAAATCGAGTTGTTGTCAACACTTTTCAATCCTCAGTTTAGAGCGTCTCCTGAGCTATTCAGACTCGTTGAAAAAACAATAACAGAACATCAAGGAAAACACTCCCCGTCGGAAGAGGAAAATTACCGTCTCCAGAAGCTGCTGGATATCCTCTTCAAACCTGAGCTGAAGTTACAAAGAGCAGGCGAGTCAGAATTTATTACATTAAATGTTCGTTTTTATTAACAGTATGTTAACCTGCTAAGGATCACCCCATCATTGTCAAATTCTGCCTAAAAAAACATACCCAAAGTTAACCTCTTGTAACACTGGACCTAAAGCAAGTATTGATAATTCTTAAAAGGAAACACTACATTTTTTGGATATGTAACATTTATTTCGAATAAATGCACACAGTGAATATGGCACTAGATGAAATTAAGAAAATGCCTAATTATTTTCTGGTTTTATTATTCTACATCCTGTTTGAAAATAACTACATAGCCATATATTGAGATTGGGTCCTGGAAACACCTCTAATTGTGTCCCCTAGTAGATGATGACATATGTCTAAAACGTTTGAGTGAAAGAGTGAAGAGCCAATGAGCTATAGCATTATATGTAAAAGTGTATTTCCCATAATTTGCAACGTGATGACGTTTTCATTTTAGGTCAGGAGACAGACTACAAATGTCTTTGTTCAAATATGTCTGGCGTACTTCGGTTTATATGGAGGATCTTGGTCATTTAATCCTCTGTTTCATAAGGATGACGATTTTCGACGTATTACGTTATTATTACATTGCTGACACTTCACGTGCGTCTTTCGTTCATAAGTTCTGCCCCACAATTCATAAACAAAGGCTTTAGTTTGTTTCCAGATACATTCTGTAAAGTTGCGTTCCTGAAATTGCAATTGTTTTACATAACAAGATGGATTTTACTTGGGAAAACTATGCTCTATGTCAGTGTTTTTCAATGTCTGGGTCCCGACCCACTGGTGGGTCGCGGGAGATTAAAATTGGGTCTGCAAATATGTTTTCATAATAATTTTGTCATTGGTTTTCTCTCCTGGCTAAAATAAAGGTTATAGTTGACAGTACACCTCCACAGCCACATGGTGCGGTGTACTAAACTGAGCACAATGTGTAGGTCAAGCTTACGAAGTAGGGCCCTATAATTTCCACGTTGCGGACTGAATCCAAACATTAATGCAGAATTCAACCAAATAATAATAATAAAAAATCATAATCATAAAATTCCAATATATTCACGTAAAGTTAATCATTACACAACCGCATATCACCTAGTATGAAAGTGATGCAAAGTTGTAAGTGCAGTGCCCTTTCTATGCTTGAAACAACGCTACCTCCGTCCTTCTAAATTCCCTAAAAAGACAACACTGTTTCTTGGCAGTTCGAGCATAACATCAGTGAAAAATGTCCATCAAACTTCCACGAATAGAGGGAAATGTGCAAAAATGATATATGAAATTGTATATTCAGTGTGCGCTTGTCCATTTAACTTGGCCAGCGTGCGCCTCTATCATAGCGTTCATATCTAATGCGCTTCATAGCTGTACAGCTATAGGTATCCAATGGTATCCAATCCATTCTAAAATTGCCCAAACAGACATCACTTGTTTTTCTCCATTTCGCTCATTAATCCAAATGCTTATGACTATATTTAAAAGCTGAATAATGATGAGTATCAATAATTTGTTTATGTACCTAAATTGGTTGAAGTAATTTCTCAGGCATCTCTCTCACTCAGGGTGAGCAGGGTAAAGCTAGCACGAGAGCTGTGGAAGATTATGTCTTCCACACGATTGCGCTTGATACTTGAAATTTGTAAAGTAGCATTCATGCACAAACAAACTGCATTGAATGCACGAGCAAACTGTGCAGCATTATTTTCTGTATTTTTCCTTTGGGTGTGGGCTTCTGAAGGCAACTGTGTCCAAATAGTTGTTCAGTTGCAGATGGGTAAAAAAATAGTTGAGCAAACCAATTCTGCCTGGCTATGGTTTTCAACCATGGGTACTAGGACCTCTGGTGGTACAGTGACAAAACGTTTGTAACCACTGGCCCAGGGCGTTTATGAAGGTTTGAGACAAAGTGTTATCACAAAAAAGTTAAACAGATTTCATAGGGGCCTAGTAAGGCTTACCTTCATCAGACAAAATAACAGCTCTGTATGTTGAAAACATGTTCATCTTCTACTTTACAGTTTTCCAAGCTTTCATTTGATTTTAGTTTCACATAGCTAGTTATAACAGCAACATGGATAATTTTTTTATTAAATAAGTTAATAGAAATATTCTGTTGTTAGTGGAAAAAACATCTGATCTTGGTTCTTTTGGTGATTATAACATGTTTTTAAGACACAGGTCTGTGATGGTAATACTGTCGATATTGAGAAAATGTCCTGTTATATTGTAAGTCTGGTGACAATTGGAACTAATGTATTATGTTAATACCCCTACATACAAATAATAATGATAGGAAAACTATATGCAAACACCTTTTTTATGACATTTGGGTCACAATGATTAGTCACTGAAAATGTGGGTCACTGAAAAAAAAAAGGTACACAACATGTCATTACTGGGACTATTTGATGATAGATTTTTGACAGTAAATACTACATCTCTTTATTAATGTACACTGCTCAAAAAAATAAAGGGAACACTTAAACAACACAATGTAACTCCAAGTCAATCACACTTTATTGACAATCAATTTCACATGCGGTTGTGTAGCATGAATGCTTGAAGCACAAGATATATTATAACAAACTTTTCTGAAAAACAAAACGTCCAGCAAAGCATTCTGAGAAATCTTATAGAATGTTGGTTGTTACGTATTTTTTTTAATGGCATTTTTCCATTATAAACACAGTGCAAGTGTATGTTTAAGTGTATTAATACATTAATGTTTCCGCTGATAAATAAATTTAGCCTACTGTGTTTCACTGTTACAGTAACTGTATTCAACCCTTTTTGCGTTTACTGTGTTTTACCATCATGGTTTGACAGTTTTTCACCATGAAATCTACAGACATTTTTGACAGTGTAGTGCATAGGGTTGGGTACCGTTCGCATTTGAACCGATACCAGTACCAATACTGGTACCTTGAATTCGATACCGGTACCTTATTTCGGTACTTAGAACAACTAAAGAGATGTGGCTAAAGGTGGCAGCACATAAAATATACATATATTTAAATGATAAAATGTTATTGATTACATTTATGCTTGATGTTGGCTAGTTAGCTAAGCTGATATAAAGCTGAATACTGTTATGATGATGAACGTTATATAATAACGAGTCGGTGACATGTCCTAAGCTGTGTGAAAAATACACTAGTAAAATGCTATATGCTAATGATGCTAAAATGATAAGGTAATAAAAAAAGCCCACTTATCTCTAACAACAATTTATCCAACTAGGTATTACCTGAACATGACAATGAATTTGATGTTGATGCTGGCTCCCCTGAAGTTTTGTCTCTGGATGGCTCAACATGTTCGGAGCTACCATTGATTGCTGCGGGCAACTTTGCTTTCAATTTGCATATCACGGCGCAAATATTACAACGACTGTTGTCAGTTTGAAAAGGTGTTTCCTTAGGTTTGACGTGTTGCCATGCTAGCTTTGTATGTCACAACGCAAATATTACACTTTTCTAATAATTTTTTGAAAAGTGTAGCCACACTTATGACCGCTTTTCACACTTGACTGTTTGTGTCAACAATGGACACAGAATATCTTTTGAAATGTATTGCAGTGTCCAATGTGATCCCACTTTGAAGCAAACTCAGTCATTTACAATTTATATAATTTACACATACCTCTGTCTTAAAAAATAAAATGGGATAAATCCCATTGTTTATGTACCAAAAGCAACTGGGCTTCCCGATTTTGGGATTTACTTTGTGAAAGAAAATTGTTTTTTATGCAAATACTCGCTACTTCATAAACATCTATCTAGCGTATTATTGTGGACAGAGCCATATAATCTATTGACATAGCGTAGCACTAATGGTGGTTTGACCCCGTTCTCCCTGAATAAAGACAGCTGCCTGATGAGTGAGACAGTCAAATAATTACTTCAGGCAATTTAGGTACATAAAAAAATTATAAATATTCATTATTGTTCCCTTGTGAAGGAAAATTGGACATGAAAAGTTGAGCAGTGAGAAATGGGCAAAAATGATATTTTTATATATTTTTTAAGCTGGTCTCTAAAAGAGGAAGTATAACTATATTTTGAGATATTTCTGAAAGATAACACCATGATTTAACACTGTATTTAACTTGCTGATTGTCATTGTGCCACTTTAAACCGGACCTCTTACTTTGAAGTGTCTCGTTGTGACACTGTATCCCACACTTCCCTTGAATTCAATTAAACCAATTTACTGACTCTTATCCGCGTGTACTTGCCTTCTAAAAATCACAGAAACTATTATTTTAGTTGGAATATTTTGTTTGGAATTGTGACATTTTTTTAATTCCAAGTTTGCATTGACTAGAAATGGCCAGTCCAGTTTAAATGAATGCATTTCTTGTTAACTTTGGAACAAATCATTATTTTGTTTATAACCAACCTCTTTGCATAATTATTTATTTTACTACAATATAATAGATACAATTACACATGCAACTAATTGTTTATTGCAGATACATCATTGGTCACATTTTGATTAGGTTCTCTCTCTCCCACAGACCTCCAACATCTCACAGGCTCTCAAGATGAGGCTCCCCAAGAGCAGCAGCCCCGTGAGCAGAAGGGGAGGCCTAGTAGGAAGCAGGACACAGAGACCGCTGTTATTAAAGAGGAACTGGAGGAGCCCTCCATCAGCCAGGGGAAAGTGCAATGCCATGATATGAAGTATGAACATGAATACAATCAGTACTCAACCCGATCCACACATCTTGTCAAAACCCAAAGGGAAGAATGCAAAGACGGTGACTGCTGTGCTGAAACAATAAAAAGAGAACCACTGAAAGACTTTGCAGAACGAACCAGTAACACACAAGGCTGTTCTGCAGCTCAGAGTGAAAACTGTGAACGCTTTGATGCAAAGGATAGTGGAATACCCCTGCCTGTTTTACTGTCATGCAGAACAAGAAGGACAATAACCAAAAAGGGTCAGAGCCCTGCTGGTTTTTGTTGCAAGGTGTGTGGAAGGCTTTGTCACTCTCCAGCGACTTTATTGAGACATGTGAAAAGTCACAGTAAGGATAAAGGTAATGTTTGTGGGGTGTGTGGACAGAGCTGTGAGTCCTTAGAAAGTTTGACCAAACACTTAGAAACACACAGGTGGTACCTTCCGAATCAAGCCAGACAAAGCCCTGCTGGTCCTTGTTGCAAAGTGTGCGGGAGGCCTTGTCATTCACTGGGGGCGTTACTGAGACATTGTCGAAGACACCGAAAAGATAAGGAGCATGTTTGTGGTGTTTGTGGACAGAGATGTGAATCCATACCTGGTATCATGGACCACATATTACAAACTCATAGAACTCAATTTTGTGATGTTTGTGGAAAAAGATTTGAGTCTGATATGCATCTGAAAAGGCATTTGCGCTCTCACACAGGGGAGAAACCGTATGCCTGCGATGACTGTGACAAATGTTTTAGTACTACTGGACTGCTGAATACGCATACGAGGGCGGTCCACAGAGGTGAAAAACCACACCGATGTCATGAATGTGGCAAATGTTTTGCCCAGTCTGGAAATCTGCACTCACATACAAGGCTCCACACTGGGGAGAAGCCATATCACTGTAAGCTTTGTGGCAAAATGTTCCGACTGGGTCATTCTTTGAAGTTGCATATGATAACTCACAAAACGGAGAAGCCGTGTCCCTGCACAGAATGTGGAAAATCATTCCGTTGTACTGGGCATCTCCAAAGACACATGATGATTCACAGAGAAGAGAAAATGTTCATTTGTACTAAATGTGGCAAACGTTTCTCGCAGAATGCTAATCTGTGGGTCCATATGAAGATACACACAGAGGAGAAACCACATCTGTGTCAGCTTTGTGGCAAATGTTTCCGCTCTGTCGCCAATTTAAGAATTCATATGAGAATTCACACCAGTGATAAACCTTTTTGCTGTCAAGAGTGCGGCCAATGTTTCAGTCAGAGCTCCAACTTGAATAGGCACATGAGAAGACACAGAGGGGAGAAACCACATTACTGTACTGACTGTAGTAAACATTTCTCCACAGGTTATCAATTGAAGGAGCATAGACAAATCCACACTGGGGAGAAGGCATACGTGTGTCCGACATGTTCAAAATGCTATGGCAGCAGAGGGGCTTTAAATTCTCATCTGAAAATACACACTCAAAAGAAGCCATATTGCTACGTTTGTCTTAAAAGCTTTAAATCAGTGGAACGTCTGGAAGAACACAGGGAGATAAAGCACAAAGACATGACATTCTCCAGTGCAGAGGAAGAGGATGAAAAAGAGGATTGAGGATTTATACCTTTTGCACATCACTGAATTGACACACTTGCACTGTAGAAGCATTGCCATTTTTTAGGCCCCCTGCCATTTTAGTCCAGATGTGTACTATATTGTTTATATTATATGCAAAATCTGAGTAGAATCAATACCTCGCAGTTAGCTTGAAACACAGTTTTTTTACCATTATGGCAGCAATTCCAGTGTCAGGCAGGGAGGAAGTATGGTTGCCAGACCTGTCAATCAAACAACAGCTGTACAGTAATGTCTAATGAGGTTGCAGGGTGGGCCCAAGCTCTAGACACAAGAGAACAAGAGAGAAAATACAAACCTAGACACTAAACTAAGTATGGAGCAGGGACCCGTTTTTACCTCGACAGCACTTATATTAACATTCTTTAGAACCCAGAGGCCTAACTAGGCATAAATATCTCCTAATATTGTGGAAGGCATCTTTAATTTAAATAAATTATGTAAATATCGGCATTCTGGAGAAAGCTAATTAGTTTGACGCAGCCTGTTTATGTTGTAGAGTTGTATGTGTAACACTTTGTGTTTTCAGGTACCAATATATCAGCAAGGGATTAAGTCTTATCTCGTGTAGAGCATTAGTTATCGACATTTTAAATTGATTAGTTGTGCTTCCAATACCATCCCACAGTGCAAATCCCTGTCCTTTAAAAAGTCAGTTGTTGTATAATTGTCTCAGCATTATAATTCCCTCCAAGATGATCATCAAGCTTGGGTCACTGTGCAATAACACCTCTGATACACTGACCCTGAACACAGGGGCTCCTCAGGGCTGCATACTCAGTCCACTCCTGTACACAACAGTTAAGCGATGCAAAGCTCCAACACTTCATCACATCTAGGTGGTGGTCCCAATTCACAATGAGGAGACTGCTTACAGGGAAGAAGTCAATGACCTTGCAACATGGTGCCAAGTCTACAACCCCACCCTGAATGTCAGGAAAACCAAGGAGCTGATTGTGGATTAAAGCAGTGGTTCCCAAACCTATTCTTGGGGACCCCCAGACAGGCCATGTTTTTATTTTCACCCTGAAATGACACAACTGGTTCAATTAGTCAACTACACATTACACCTTTGACTAATTGAATCAATTTCAGGGTTAAAACAAAAACATGGCCTGTCTGGGTGTCCCCGAGGAGAGGTTTGGGAACCACTGGACTAAAGGATGCAAAGAGCATCTTTCATTATCAACAACAGGTCTGAGGTGTAGCATGTGGAGAATTTCCAGGTTCCTCAGGGTCCACATCAAAAAGCATCTGTGGGAGCACATATTGGGTTGTGAGAGCATGTGTAATAATAATATTAATCATCATAAATATACATATGATCATGGGGTGGATGTTGGGTTGTTTCAAGGTCCGACTACTGGGGGGGGGGGTGTATGTGTGATGTATGCCTGATGTATGCCTGGATTCTGGGTTGTGCTAGATATGGTCTTCTGGTCTGAGCTGGTCACTGGAGCTTAAGGGAGCTTGGTCACTATGACAAGACCTTTGGTGGAGGTGGTCTGTAAATAAAAATGAAATAAAACAGAACAACTTGTGAAAATAAACCTTAAAGACTCATGGAAAGAAATATCCCCTACAGGCTGTTCATATAACATGTCAGTTTGGTAGATAATCTAATTCTCATGGAAAAGGAGAATGGAATATAGCCAGTGAAGGTGGCTGGTTAGCCAAAAACGGGTAAGATCCCACCAGTGACATTGGGACAACCTAAGACAGGCACAGCTGAGCATCTGGCCACACAAATATAACTATGTGCCTCTATATATAAATTGCTGCAGTGTATTAGTTGCACAGTCATGGTCCCATGATCAGAACCCTCCAGAAGGGTGTGTGAGGGGTGGGAAAAGAAAAAGCCAGGGGGGATTGCATTGATCCTCCTGTAGCAGATTCTGCCTTTTGTCGTTTTCCTCATTGTTGGTTAAGGTGAAATAATCTAAATATATGACTATGGGATGAGGCATGGTCACCTGTAAATGTTTCTTCCCTTTAATAAATGGAATTACTTTGACAAGGAATGTGTTTTCT
Organism: Umbra pygmaea; assembly: GCA_016801145.1. NCBI lineage: Eukaryota > Metazoa > Chordata > Actinopteri > Esociformes > Umbridae > Umbra > Umbra pygmaea. The sequence goes on from JACXGM010008351.1 coordinate 22,857, forward strand.
CTAAATCTCAATGTAGCCTATAGTATAGGATACATGTATGTGCAGCACATTATTTATCCAGTATCTGACTTGACATCTCTGAGTCTTAAGTGATTTTTTAAATTATGTAATGTATAATAATTGCAACAGAAAATGAGAACAAAGTGCAGAGCAGGTTTTTCCTTCCCCCCAAGACATCCGAACATACTTCCAGCACACCTGGACCTCCCTCCTTGATCTCCCGATACCCAAACAACATGCGATAGAGGTCACGTGGAGTCATGGCATCTGTCACACACGTTTGATAGATTATCTCCCAAACTGTACAGTAACGCTTGGTACTGTTGGAAAGTTGCAAATAATGAGTGGTGGATTGTTTATGTTGGTTTACTACAGACAGGAAGTGAAAATGGCAAAATACCAAATGTGCAATGATGTAGGACATCATCCTGCACAAAAACTCACTTTGGGAAGGGAGAAATGGCTGGGTTTATAAAAAGGAAAATTGTGAGAGATGTCTACAACAGTTTGATATTGACCTGTTTGTCCCCAAACATTGTCAAATTGGTTTAGGAGCACTAAGGCATGCCAATATGGATTTTCCAGCCTTATTCTTTATGGTTTACATACATTTACCCATAATACACCAAAATACATTTTTGTATTTTTTAGGATATATATGACATAATACATGAAAGTCAAGGTCTCACAATGTTGGATTTCATTTATTCATGTTGTAGCAAAAGAGTCTTCTGAATCCAAAACTACTATATAGTTTCACTGTAGGTCAAAGTGTGTCCTTTCCAGAGGTCAAAAGGTCAACCTTGTGCCAGGCAGATTCTTGACTCTCCCACCCAATCTTGGTCTCATCTGACCATACAACCTTTGCCACATGGCATTAAAATCTTCCAAGTATTTTTTTGCAAAGCACAAATGAGACTCTGTGGCTCTTCCAGAAAGGCTCCATTCTTGCCACCCTGCCTTACAGGCCAGATATGTGTAAACTTTGTTACGTTGTCACCTGCACACATTGACCAATCTCAGCCATAAGGACTTGTAATTTGTTCAAAGTTGCCATTGGCCCCTTGGTAGCTTTCCTGATCAATGTCCTCCTGGCTCGGTCATCCAATTTGGCAAGGCAAGGTGTTGCCATACGTTTTCCACTCCCTAATAATGCTCTGAACGGTACTCAGAATGATAGTTAAAGCCTCTGAAATCTTGTTGTATCCTTCTCCAAACGTCAGCCTTTCCACAACTTTGTCCCAGAGCTCTTTTGAAAGCACCTTTCCTACAATGGTGTATTCTTTGCGTTACCATGCACTACTAGTAATGGAAAAATCATGGAACAGCCGGTTTTTATATGATGTAATCAAAACCACTACAATTTGTCAGGTGGGGGCTATTAGCATGGTGTGTGATATGGGAAGTGACTGGTTGTACCTGAGCAAGTTTATAATGGTTACTTTAAGGGGCTGATCACATATCCAACCTCACTTGGTTGTCTGCATGTTAGAGAACACCCATCTTCTCCAGACACGACTGGTAATAGCTATGTTACAATCTGCAACGTGACAGTTAAAACATTTTCAATTGATCGCAATGAATCCCAGGGTTATTGTTTTGTAATGTCCGGAAAACACTATGGGCTGGTTTCACAGACAAGTATTAAGCCTAGTCTTGGATTTAAAAAGCAAGATCAATGGATATTTCTGCAAAATCAGGCGCCATTTCAAACGTGTTAACAGCATTGAGTTCATAACAAATAATGTGGCACATTAGTCTAAGTAAATATGTACTTTTAAAAGAGTGAAGAGATACTTTGATATTAAAATTTTTTATTATGAATTCACAAAGTGGGTTTTAACAGGCTACAATATCATATAAACTGACCATGTCAGTTCTTTCGTGATATACATCTATATACACTGTCCATTAAGTCTTGTCATGTGTGTGAACATTGGTCTTTGAAGATTACAGTTTGAAGGGGACACTGGTTCCACTGTATGGTTGCCTAGCCATAGACCGCTTTAGGTCACAGAAAAAACCCTTTTTCTAAAACTACTTTTTATTCTGCTTGAATCAGTAAAATTAATTCTCATGTAGTGTTTTTACAGTATGTAATCTTCACGAGTGTTTGCAATATTCACAGAGAAAAATCCTGAAGAATAATCTTAAACCAGAAAAAATACAATTGAATATCTGAAAATGTTCAACTTTATTTCAGGGGGAAAGAATGTGTTTTTATACAACCCCTATTAAGTAGTTTATTAATCCCCATTTGACAGAATATTTAGTGTGGATATTAGGGGGGTAGGGAGTAGTGTTGAGAGAGAAAAGGTTGGGGACTGACGGCTCCATGTTTTTAAAGGCAGTGTTCCCACGTAAATAAGTGATATTCACTGTTAACACTTCATGTCAATCAATTGTAAATGTTACCAAAGCACAGACGTTTAGCAAATACGTATATTCATGAAAGCAAATTCTTCAGCATATTAATAACTGCTTCATGATGAGTGAAGTCACAACTTACCTGAGCAAGCAATTGTAGGTATAGCTCTGTAATCGCATGCATTACACATGACTAACTTTTGAATAATTTCTGTATTTATTTGTTTTGTAGAGCTCTGAGTTAGAACATAATACACCACGCAAAATGACAGACAGCCATGTTAGAATTGAAACACCGCAGTTGATACACGGCAACAGCTGCCTTGTGCTTTCCAACCTCCTCCCCCGTACTCCTGTGAAACATGGTTGTTTTGTTTCAGTCTTCAAAAAGAAAACAACTCAGTCATGACCCATGTAAAACACAACTATTCAACCAAGCCAAAGTGGGTCACAGTCATTCTCATAAACCAGGAATATTCACCTCTAAAAAGAGCTAGAAATCATAGGTTAGCCATGTCCAGACGTCCCAAGCAGGGTTCAAAATTAGCACCACTTACCAGCCGAATGCTGGTAAAATATGCAGGTGGCTGGTAGATTAACTTCACTCACCAGCCAAAAAACAATAGTAATCTATTGAGTGACTGGTGGATGAAAAAGTTCATTTTGAACCCTGGTCCCAAGTCTCCCGGATGTCCCGGGAGTCTCACACATTTTAAGACGCTCACATATGATATACAATATCCCGGACATAGATTTTTTGTTTGATGAAGAAAACCAATGCCTGTGATATTGTATATAATTTCTGGGCTTTAGAAAGCCGCGATTACAACACGGGAAACTTTCAGGACATCCGGGAGACTTGGGATGTCTGCAGTTCATATAGCAACCAAACTTTGAATTTTAAAAGACTCACCTCTGATCCACTTTTACCACTGAAGCCTCTTTTATTGAGAACATTTAAATAACATACTAAATGTGGTACATGGGTTCTCTTTGTATGTATACAGAGGAGCCCCTGAAAAGGTGCTGAAGGGATCACTGGTCAATCTGTGTACCCCTCTAGAGTGTGTGTTCCATTTGGACAGACTGTTCTGGGTTGGGGACATGGTGGACAGAACGGTTATGTACACAGCTGTGTGAGCCATGGAAGTTAAAAGTTTATAGCTTTCCCGAAGGAGGCTGCTAGGTTGGCTTCTCTGAAGGCTTCGGACACAGTCTGAAATAGAGGATGACGAGGTTAGACTGACGTGGACACAATATTCCAGACAACAGCTCATATCCTGCTTTTTCTGCACCATTGATGTCCATGTAAGGATGACGCCAGCTGGGCTCTTTGTTTACCATCTAAGATGAGCCCAGTCTTAACTTGACATTTATTGCTATTCACAAAATTAATCACAGAAAAACAGTTGTCTCTTTACCCCTCCAAATCTAAAGGGTCTACTAAAGGGTGAATGCTTGCTGCCATGTTTTAACCATGGTCAAAATGTTCCCATGAAATTATGAACACTTAGCCTGGGCAAACTACAAAAAAGCAGCACCTGCACTCTGTTATGTCAATGGTTGGCCCAATCGCACTTCACTCATCCGCTTACAGCCAGTAGTGATCAAGACGTGGCAGGCAGACTAGATGGTCCCCCCTCACCCCCTCTAAACCTTCTTCATCGTATCTACATGAATTACGTATTTCGTAAAGGTGACTAGTTTCCATGTCTGACTCAACAACATTATGCTGGAGTGTATTCGATCACACATCGTGTGTGTGTGAGCGCATGTGCGTAACTCACCGGATGGGCGTGACACACTCTGGCAACGTCCTCGCAAGATGCGCCATACTCCATGGCGAGCGCTGCCTCGTTGATGATCTCTCCCGCCCCCTAGACGCAGAGGTCACTACTGTTAGTGTAGTTCAACTTACAGTCGCAAATCTCCACGCAGAGGGGCGAGGCGTATTGACTCACCGAGCCCAGGATGTGAGCGCCCAATATCCGGTCGGTTTCCTTGTGGCCGAGGATCTTCACCAGGCCGTCTGTGTCTGCATTGGTTTTGGCTCGACTGTTGGCAGCGAACGGGAACTTGCCCACCTTGTATGGGACGCCCTGTAAAATCACTTTGGTTACAGCCATGTTTACAAAATTCACAAATTTCCACAACCCCGTGTTGGGAGTCCGGCCATAACCAAAAAGGCTGTGACTAGGAACAAACTCTTTCCCACCATAACGTAGTTGTCCTGCGAAGCAGTGATTTAGCCCACTATGTCACACAGAGCCCCCCAAAACATCTCTGAGAAGAATGGCAAAGATAGCGGCAGAGCTGGGGTTAAGGTTGACATTGGCTCTTTTACAAGGTCAACATTTTGAAAAGCAATTACATCATTTTACAAGGTCAACTATTCTGGAATAAACTTCTACACGTTTAAAGGGTGACTCAAGAGAAACAAGTTTTGTAGTTAGTTACAGTATAATCTCTAAAACACAGAAGTAAATCTCACGTAATTTGGAAAAGGTATGATGTAGTAATTCTTAAGCGTTACATATGGAAGTGAGTGTATTACCTCCTCTTTGAGCTGCTCCTCCGTCTTCCCCACCCATGCCACCTCTGGGTGTGTGTAGACCACAGAGGGGACACAGTTGTAGTCAATGTGCACGGCGCCTCCGGCCATACCTTCCACACAGATGATGCCCTCGTCCTCTGCCTTGTGAGCCAGCATGGGCCCGGCGATGACATCACCAATGGCATAAATACTACAGAGGGACAAGAGGGGAAACAAACATCACATTAAATCATCTTAAAGTCATACTGGTGACACGTGATTGGAATAGAACATTGTTGTTCAACCGTACAACACACAGACACACAGGTGGGTCGCCGGTGATTTAAATTGAGAGGCCAACAGGCCCAGTTCTGAAGGGGAGGAAATCTTCTGATTTCCATGGGGCGTCAGATTGCTCAGTGGTTAAGGAGTCAAACTTGTAGTTGAAGGTTGACGGTTCAATTCCCAACTGTGCAAAATGTTATGTCATTGGGCAAGGCACTTAACCCTGTACTTACTGTTAGAAGCTCTGGATAAGAGTGTTTGCCAAATGAATCAAAATGTAAATATCCATTTACATGTCTTTTTTTATAGATAAAGCCATTCCACAATGTTCAAAGTGGAATCACAAAAAAAGGAAATCATAGAATTGGGCATTTTAGGGACAATTCCATTTATTTCTGTGATTTCCATTTTATTTTCTGATTCCATTTATCTCCAAAATTACTGGAACTTACTGGAATACTTAAAAAAATAAACAACACAATTATAGAAAAACACAAAATACCAACATTGAGAAATGCTGTACTTTATTTATTAATGTGTCAATGGATCCAAACAAAATGATTTAATAAAAATCAATGTCCTCCAAATCAAGGTTTCACAATCAATCCCTAAAAGAATGTAAACAACATCTACCAAAATTAAACCAGGAATTAAATTCCACTCTTTTAGGTTAATCTAAGTCTTAAGGAACTATACTGAGGCATTGCATCACTTCCTGTTCTAATTTAAGAGGCCCAGGGCCACTGGTCAAGATTGATGGCATAATGAATTCCACCAAGTATGAAGCAATTTTGGCTTACAATCTGGTTGATTCTGCCAGAAGGCTGGAACTTGGCCACAGTAGGGATGGGACGGTATGAAAATTTCATATCACGATTATAGTGACCAAAGTTATCACGGTTATCAATATTATCACGGTTTTGGTAAAATGAGATGGAAATGTAAAAAAACGGATACACGCACACTGAAAACATTTCAACAAATTTTATACTTGGAAATCAACAAACTACAAATACATTTAGCAGCTCTAAGCACTT
>JACXGM010008352.1:0-29076 GCA_016801145.1 Umbra pygmaea
CTGACTAAGATAACAATCAGTCTGGGCAGTACTGACTAAGATAACAATCAGTCTGGGCAGTACTGACTAAGATAACAATCAGTCTGGGCAGTACTGACTAAGATAACAATCAGTCTGGGCAGTACTGACTAAGATAACAATCAGTCTGGGCAGTACTGACTAAGATAACAATCAGTCTGGGCAGTACTGACTAAGATAAGATTTTTGCCCCATTAAATGGGTTTCAGGTTTGTTTTAGGTAATGACAAGTAAAATAAATGCATGGTAATTCTTTTATTTAAACCTTATTGGGGAGGGGAACAAATCTCCACTTCTAAGAAGTTACTGTCAATGATGCTTAGCTAGCATTAGCTATATCTCAACCAATCAAATTTGTCACAAATTGCTTTGACAGCTTAAAACCCCAAAAGAGCAAGCAACAACAAGTGATGCACAGTGGCTAGGAAAAACTCCCTAGTAGGTGGAACCAAGGAAGAAACCTAGAGATCTGTCTTCTTCTGGCTGTATAAGGTAGGGGATCGTAAAAGTTCACAGCCTATTGTATTAAGTCATTCCTTTGCAAATCTCTGTTGCATATAGGAATATATCGGCTTCAATACTGTATCGGGAGAACTTTGTGGGGATTGTTATAGATGAGAATTGTCACGGACAAGTATATGGTGAGCTGGTTACACATACATTTAATATCTTAGTGTGGAATTTCTACTAACATTACTGTTAGTACTACAGTTGTGCATCTGAAACAACATAACGTGACTTGTTTGGTTGATTGGTTAAAAGTACATCCAATCGCATTTAAATTCTATTTGCTTCTAGACTTTGCCAAGCCCCTTGTTCCAGGTACTAAGTGTGGTTTCATGTGGCATTCCGAGGCTGTAACTGAAAAGTCAGCAAATGTTGGACGTCCTGACTATTCAGAATGTTTAAATGTTTTTGTAGGCTTATTGGTTATGTTTAAGAGAAGAGGACAATGTTTATTTCCAAGTGTTAATTGGACAGAACAAGATTGTGATTACCCTTAATCAGATTAGTGGTGCTGAGTGCTGTCCCTGTGTAGCTTAGCACAATTAGCCAGTTTACTCCAAAGAGAGAGCTGGGATCACTTCTGCCTATCCAAGTCTGAAACTTAACCAATATGATGTGAACCCACATCAGCCCTTAAAGGAACCGTGGGATTTGCAGCCCTCCGTCTACTCCCTCAGGATGCTACGGTTTATGTCTCTGTGGACAGCTTGAATAAGGTTGCCATTTTGAGCTTTGGCCTAGTGCAATTACTGCCGTTCTATGAAAATATCTGCTGTTGCCCATATACTTTGAATCATTGCAGGGTCACTAGTTTGAAATGGCGTAAACATTCTACCTCCAGTTTCCTTCATACTTGATGCAGAGACATTGGACTTTGGGGGAGGATATATACACCGGGTGAAATAAGTATTGAACACGTCACCATTTTTCTCAGTAAATGTATTTCCAAAGGTGCTATTGACACAAAATGTTCACCAGATGTTGATAAAACCCAAGTAATCCATACATACAAAGAAACCAAAACAAATAAGTTCAGAAATTAAGTTCTGTGTAATAATGTGAAATGACACAGGGAAAAAGTATTGAACACATGGAGAAAGGGAGGTGCAAAAAGGCATGGAAAGCCAAGACAAAAGTTGAAAACCATCAGTAATTAAAAAGCAATCCAGCCCCCTAATACGGAAGTGGAAAGACATAGCCTAGGAGAACCCTGACAGACTTCCTGCAAATTTATATTTGCTCTGCAAGTTAGTCTGGCCAAGAGCCCATTCAGATCATTTCCAATTTTTCCAAATTGAGGCACCAATCACAACCGTTGAGGCAGGCTTTACATGATGACGATAGTGCAGCTATATATACTGTTATTGGTTGAAGCAGACAATTGCAACGATGGTGGCTGCAATGTAAACATCCGCAATTTCACTTGTTCGAATCAGCTATCGTGTCTGTTTTAAGTGATTTGAACGTTTCCTTTTTGTTAAAAACCGAGCAAAGAACAACACTTGAATCCTTCATATCTAAAATAAGATGTTGTCCCGGTCTTTCCGACTCAACTCAGCAAAAGTCTGATCTATTTAATTGTGCTGAGAGGCATTCGAGTGGCGTTCGTTGGTGACGCTCCTTTGGAAATGGGCTGTGAATGAACCTTGCCCAGACCCACTCTCAGTCAGAACTGAGAAGGGTCTGGTGTAGGGATGCTCATTTCGGGTAATTTTCCCAACCGACAACCGCCACTTGTTATCCGATTATGTAAAAAAACAATTCTTCTTCACAGATTTATTTTAATGTGCAAAGAGCATCAGGAACAGATCAACAACAGCTGCCAGTTGCACCAGCTGTGCGTAATTTCACTCGGGTGCAAAGTCCACACTAAACGATATGTTGAAACTAGTTAGTTTCATACTAAAGCTGTGTCGATGTTTGTTTTCACCACGGAGACTTAAGGTTCAACTTAGCTACACTGGCTTAAAGCCCACACCAACCAAAATATTGTAGCAGAAAATTTGTCGCAGACGTTTTCACTTTCTGTTGTCAATCAAAGGAAAGTAGCCTTGATGCTCTGTTTACCGAGTTGTCAAATTATAGAATGAAAACTGTAGAGGGTGACAATCTGGGACAAGGTTGTTTCCTACAGGAGGCCTACTGCAAATAAGGGATATTTAAGTAACACAAAACAAAATGTTGATAATGCTTGCTATGCGATATGTAAATATAGCCTACAATATCTGCGGAGCGCATCCATTGAAATGAACATTACGGTCCTCTCAGGAAAAAAATGACATTTTGTCAATCACTGTGTGTGTTTTTTTATGGTAACATAATTTTTTCGGCTATAATGCGTCATGCTCCTGTGTATAGCCGATAAAATAATATATATGCTTCCCAATACTATAGCGTTATACGTTTCTGTACATGACAAAATTAAAGCGCAAGTTAATATCACAGTCATCATAAATGTCGAAGGATTGCAATTTTAAATGGAGAACGCGTTGCAGACGCAAAACAGGCAGTCTGTATATTTCATTACCTATATCTCCCCACCTTTCAAAACGAAGTGCCAGGCTCTGGTTATGCGTGTCAACGCGCTACGTGATGTAAGAAATATAGGCTATATATACGTAAAAATAAAAAACTTCTTAACCGTTTAACTGATAGTATTAATCAGTCAAATGTTTTACTTTCAGTTAACGGTTAAATGGCTGTTAACCAGGCTAGGAAAGACAATCATTACACCATAAATTTGCCTCAACCAGGTGCTCCTCACAAGATTTCTGACAGAGGAGTGAAAGGAATAATCAGAAGAGTTGTCCAAAATCCAAAGACCTGCACAACATTTGGAAAAGCCAGTGAAATACTAGGAGAATATAGTGTGGTGAAATTAGAGCAAAATTTAACTGTTTGGATGCCATAATACACACCGTGTTTGGAGGTGTAATAGCACTGCACATCACACACAAAAAAAACATACCAACAGTGAAGTTTGGAGGTGGGAACATCATGGTGTGGGCCTGCTTTTCAGCAAATGGTACTGGCAAACTTCACAATTTAAGGAAGGATAAATGGGCAAATGTACCGAGACATTCTTGACAAACATCTGCTGCCAGGATGATGCGGATGAAACGAGGGTGGACATTTCAGCAAGACAATGATCCCAAAAACACAGCCAAGGAAACTCTTAATTGGTTTCAAAGAAAGAAAATAAAGCTGCTATAATGGCCCAGCCAATCACCTGACTGGGATTTAACCATTGAAAATCTATGGAAAGAACAGAAGATCAAGATTCATAGAAGAGGCCCATGGAACCTTCAAGATTTGAAGACTGTTTGTGTGGAAGAAGAGAGCAATGCATGCGACTGGTTTCTCCATACAGGAGGCATCTTGAAGCTGTCATTACCAACAAAGGCTTTTGTACAAAGTACAATATATTAAAATATATTTAAAAAATATATTAAAATTCAATTTACATCACTCAGCATGTTCAATACTTTTTCCCTGTGTCATTTCACATTCTTACACAACTTAATTTCTGAACGTATTTGTTTTTTTGTATGTATGGATCACTTGGGTTGGTACCAACATCTGGGGAAAATTTTAATGTCAATAGCACCTTTGAAAATATGTTTACTGAGAAAAATTGTGATGTGTTCAATACTCAATTCACCCGCTGTATACATTTTATCATTTGAAACAATAAAACAAATTAAAAGCACAGAGGTGCAAGAAGACAAAGTTACACAAGAATAAAAAAAATAATAATACAAAAAATACAGTGTAAAAAGGCCCACCTATCCGTAAATGCAGTTTTCACAAACATCCAGTCTGAGTCATTCAGCCAATCATGCTTAGCATTATGTCATGAATCGGCTGACCAGTCCCAGTGCCTGGAAGCAGTCGAAAGAATCCAGACTAAAACAAAGAGTGAGCGCAGTCTGGATAATTACCCAAACACTGGAACAAAAGACAAGGAGCTGGAATGATATGCATCTTCAAGACCCTCTGTGCTGAAACATTACTACACAGCCCCCCACCACCTTGCTCTTATCAAAGTTATTAGTCAGACCTGTTGTTTGTTGTTGTTTATCCCTATATACACCTTTCATCATTACATTACTGGTCTTGGATTACAATGCCATGTGCCCCTCTACTTCAGACCCACACAGCAGTCCTTCAGGCTAATTCCTCAGTAAATTGACATATCTTTTCTCTGTCTTACAGGCCCAGATAGCATTCCTTCAGGGTGAGAGGAAAGGCCAGGAGAACCTTAAGAAGGACCTTGTCCGGCGGATCAAGATGCTGGAGTATGCCCTAAAACAGGAAAGGTGAGTATCCTCGACTCTGTACTACACACTTAACTTAGTTGATGTGCCAAACTCATTCCACTGAGGGTTAAGTGTCTGCAAGTAGTTCTTCATTGATTAAAGTTACTGATTAAAGTTGTTTCAAGCAATCCCCTTACCTGGTTGTCAAGGTTTTAATTTCGTAAGGAATATCAACAGCAGATATTAGGCCCTCTGGTGAATGTTTTGTAGAAGTCCTGTAGTCTGTACGCTAGAAAATGGCATCCCTTAGGAAACGTACCAATTAACTGTTGTCATTTCTGTTATTTCTCCTTAATTTGTGCTAAGAGAAATTAGGTATCGTGGATCAGTTAACTATTATTATTTTAGGACATGTAGTTTCCCTCAACTCTTCAAAAACAGTTATATTTTTGAAATTACAGTGAGATTGACATTCACTGCTGTTTGCTAGCAAAGTAGATAGGCGTCAAACCGACAGAAAACATTTTTGTTTTTTCAGAGACTACTTGTTTTGTCTCCTTTAGACATCGGCCGTTATCATCTCTAAATAAATGCATAAATAGCTTCAGTTTTATAACTCAAAGCCAAAAAAAACATGAAGACTAGCCTTGTCTGTCATCTAAATATAAATGAAACGTAAAACCCAAACAATGTTAACCCAAATGTAAATGTCAAGCATAGTGGTGCGTGGACCTGGAGACTTGTCATTTAGGTAGGGCTGCTCGATTATGGAAAAAATCATAATCACGATTATTTTAGTCAATATTGAAATCACGATTATTTAAATAGATTACTCATTGATTTTGGAAATTTGCATGTTGATTTTAAAAAACAGTGAAAATATTCTGACGTCAGGAGCGGGTGCATTTTTTTTACTTTGTTGAGGGTGACCAGCACACATAGTTCGTTAGAATGTTTGGATTTGATTAGACTGCAATTTCTTTCAATTATATTTGCAAATCATTCATTTATATTTATTATATTAAATAAATTAACACTTCTAAACGTATCTTATTTTCTATTTTGCCTGCAGGTTTTACATGTGCGCACGATCACTGTTCTTAATAAGTCTGCTGTAGAATCACAAATAGCAGTTCAAACAAACTACTGAATAGAAGTAACACGAAGCCTGTTTCTGCAGTCGGTACACATAATATATCCCAAACAACACTCAAATAGTCAAAGCTGATAAGCTAACTAACAAACAAAGTACCTGCGTTGCTGTGAGGTAAACTCATGGAGCTGCAATCACCTGTAATATATAAAATAATGTAGCCCATAGATCAATACTCTGCCTTTGTCACCACTTCTGCACAGCATTTCTCATATAAAGCACGCAGAGCAACTATGGTAAAGTTATAACGCTATAACTATGGTAAAGTTATAATTTGGCGAGATGGCAAATTATAACGCTTGTCCAAAGTATGCAACAACATTCTAGAGCGGTCGTTCTCAAATGTGCTAATGTGCTAATATTTTTCTAACTGTTTTTCACTTTTATTTTAAATGCTTTAATTTTATCTGTTTTAAACTTTTGTGTTTTCCTGTTTATGTAAAGCACATTGAATTGCCATTGTGTATGAAATGTGCTATATAAATAAACTTGCCTTGCCTAATGGGGCACACATCTTAGGCTAAAAGTATGCAACGGCATGTGTTATTGTTTTGTGCCTGCGTGCATGATGAATATGGAGTTACACTGTAAAATGCGTCTTTAATAGACGACTGAGTTAGTTTCACTTTCGGTTTCGGGAGGGACAAAAGTGCGTGTCATTCGAACACAAGACAAAAACAAGAGTTCTTAGAAAATGCAATGTACAAAATAATCGTTTTTTCTCGAGTACACTGTTTTTGTGATCGTTAGGAACTGAAATCGAAATCGCGATCAAAATCCGATTAATTGCACAGCCCTACATTTAGGCAAATATCATTTCTGCTCTCTATCAGAATTCTAAGAGAATTTGCACAATCCCTGTTTCAGTGTAACCGGACAATCACGTTTTCACACTTAGTGCTGCATAACTTTGTTAATGTGTCTTCAGTCTTCCATTAACCTTGTGGGAAACTGTTGGACCAAGGTGGTGCAGTATGAAATCACATAATAACATAGTGGGGCATCAAACTCCTCTTTTAATTGTCTAAGAACCTACTGGACAATTACATATAAAACACGTATGACATGACTTTATGTACAATTATTTTTTCAGATCATTATTACTGCCACCATACATGCATACAGTAGGATCATTTAATATGATCCTTAATACTGCGAGTATACAGTATGATTGCAATCATATCTTCCACATACTACCTAAGGATTATAGTTGACTAGACTGGGCTAGCTGAGTGTGACTCGTTGTAATTATCTGTCTCACTGACTGACTAGCTATATTGCTGGCTTACTGACTCACTAGCTATATTGCTGGCTCACTGACTGACTGACTAGCTATATTGCTGGCTCACTGACTGACTAGCTATATTGCTGACTCACTGACTGACTAGCTATATTGCTGGCTCACTGCCTGACTAGCTATATTGCTGGCTCACTGACTCACTAGCTATATTGCTGGCTCACTGACTGACTAGCTATATTGCTGGCTCACTGACTGACTAGCTATATTGCTGACTCACTGACTGACTAGCTACATAGCTGGCTCACTGACTGACTAGCTATATAGCTGGCTCACTGACTGACTAGCTATATAGCTGGCTCAATGACTGACTAGCTATATAGCTGGCTCACTGACTGACTAGCTATATAGTTGGCTCACTGACTGACTAGCTATATAGTTGGCTCACTCACAGGTCACATGGTTTAGAAGGCTACCCTGGAATCCAAGCTGTAGTATCCAAAATGTAGTATTGCCTTTTCCATTCCAGGCTTCGTAACCATCCAAACCATATGTTCAGTCTTACTGTACATAGGTTTGGATTCCAGGCTAAATATTGCGTAGTGCATAAATCATGGAAGTGTGGTTGGATGAAGTGATGAAAACCTGGAAGACACTGACTTTCTGACACACTGCCACTTGTCTCTGTGTCATCATACTGTAGCCTCCATACAAGTCGTTCCCAGAAACTGCGCCATGCTGTGCTGTCTACCCTTCTCTCAATGTCTTGTTTCTTCTCTGTTTCTTTCTCTCTCCCTCATGTCCATTCTCTCTTAGTTTGTCCTTGCCTCTATTTTTCTCTGTATTTTCCTTTCCTCCTCCCATCGCTTTCTATTTTGCACTCTTTTCCTGTTCTCTCTCGCTGTCTCTCCCGCTCACCCACTCCGTGTCTTAGCTTCCCTCCTCCTCTCCCACTCAGTCCAGTGTGAGTCATTCTGCATCATCCCAAGTTTGGAGGGGTATCGTACAATTCTGTCTGAACCTTGATCATCCGACCTGCAGTTAATTTAAAATCGTTTCAGCATTATTGAAAGCCAACACTGTGCGTCAGCAGCTGAAAACATGACACACAAAGGAGCCTGCAGAGATTTCTCACAACGCTGAGAAGAAACCTCCCCCTCAACAACCTGACTCCATCGGTAGAGTGTTTGAAAATGCAAGTCAGGATAATGCCAAAGCTTAAGGCATTACAGGGATAAAGAAAGTGTTGATATATGAATTTCGACTGTTATAACTGGTATCAGATGATCGTTTTCAAATCCGTGGCTCCCTAGTGGTGATGATGGTGAAGGGGGTTATGGCAGTGATGGCGGTGATTGATATGACGGTCATGATGTTGGCAATGGCGATATTTCTGAAACTCATTGTGTTGAATGCAAGTTTAATGTGATTCATTATGCTCTCCAACTGGGTCTTGTTCTCTTTTAGGATTAGCAGCACTTCACTCACCTAATCCTCACTCCTCCATGCCTTTCTTTGCATTCATTACAGGTTTGAGGGACAGCACAGTATCTAATCGCTGTGTAGCGAAGTTCTTCGTTAAGGACCCAGGGCCCGTATTCATTAGGATTTTCATTAGGAGTAGCTGTTTCCTGCTTGATGTTGTAGATTATAAACTATTGACATTGGACAGGGGTGGGACCTGATCTAGATTAGCACTTCTACCCTTAAAGATTTATGAATACAGTCCCAGATATCACACACAACATATACAAATAACAAGAACTATAGTCCGTGTGCCATCCGAGTGCGAAAGAAGACTTAGTGCAAAACCGCCTCCACATGTCTTATTATCCACCATTATGTTTGAATTAGTTTCACCTAAGTAAATTAGCAAGTAAGTATTTAGCTCCCCACCACCTGATCTTCATGTATTATGCCTTTTAACAGAAGCTTCATTAAAGTTATGCATGCAGCTGTTTAGTTTAGAGATCAACAGTAATGACGAATTGAGCTGTTAAATCACTGTGTCTCCCTATAATTAAAGCATTTACTTACTCTCTATTTCTTCTCTCTTTCCCTCTCTGTCTGTTTTCTTGTTCTCTTTCTTCCTCAATGTCTCTCTCATTTCTCGCCTTTCCTTACACACTCAGGGCAAAATACCACAAGCTCAAATATGGAACTGAGTTGAACCAAGGAGACATGAAACCTCCCAGCTATGATGATTCAGGTAAGTTCAACTTCTTTGTTAGAGTGCCAACCAGTAGCTACATTCAGCCTGAGTGCTTTCCAATCTTTACCATTGGCGTACCCTTGTTTTTGTCCCCTCCCAATCGGTCATGTCCAATTCCCCTTTCGCCTTGTCTCGTCATCAGCTCCTCAGCAAGTGCGTGATGGTTGGCATTCGCATGCTTCCTCGGCATGTGTTGCCCGAGCTGGTCGAATTCTTATCATGCTGCTTGTTCACCACAGAAGCCATTAAGTTTATGAACGCGTGGGAGTCTAAACATTCATCAGCTATACAACCACAATTGAATTCACAGGCACCCGACCTACAGAGCGACGTGACAAGGTACCCCGGTCTGACTATCCACCCATCCCCCCCTTGGCAGAGCTCTACCAATTTGCACCACCCCATGTCGGATCCCCGGGCATCATCGGAATGCCACCACCAGGATAGAAAGCCCTGCACCACACGGAGGCCCTGTCATACAATTTCATATTATATGTCCTGCAGCACAAATTGACTGATTTTTATCAGTGAACATAAAAGAACCAAGCAGTATTTTTATGAATGTAATTGTTATTTAAAAATGTATTCGATGATAGCTTGGCATCTATTAGGTTTAACTGTACATTTCTCAAAATGCTGGACTGCCTGCTGTACACCAGGGGACAAGCCAGTGCTACAGTATATCTGTCTTATATGCGTTTATATAATGCTGTGAAAATGACTTAATTAATTAAATGGATGCTTTTCTCAGAATCAGTCACCCAACGTATGTATCCAAGGTTACGCAACCGTATCACACCACTGTAGCTGTGGACGGCATAAAAACCTAAACAAAGCCTTCTCCCAATAAGAGGCGTCTGTCTTTTCCGGTCTCATCAGCATTAATGACTCATGTATCTGAAATGTCTCAACACCAAGCTGTTTCATTGGGCACAGACAGTGTCTTGTTTCTAGACTTTTGAAACAGATTTGAAGGCTTGAGTCTTGTTAATACTTAGCTTCTCTCTCTCATGCCTCTCTCTCAGATGAAGGGAATGACAATGAGGTCCCGAGCCCCCCCAACACTAGTCAGCTGTGTTGGAAACAGGGACGACAGTTGCTGAGACAGTGAGTGTTAAACCCCCCCACCAAACACACCTATTTGAAAGTCCTGTGGAGTTGACGATGCCCAAAAGCTGTTTGTTAATAGGTGTTCACTTTGAAATGTAATTACAAACTATGGTTTTAATAGGATGTTAATTCTACTGCACTGTTTGAAACTCCCCTGCATTTCTGTCTTGGAGTCGTGTGGCAATGTGGACCGTTGATTATGTTATTACTTCTGGGCTGTTCCAACAAACTCCTCTGTGATTGGGTTACAGACTGTACACCGCTTGATTTAGTTCATTCACATCTCCATTGGCCTGAAGCATGTGCAAATGCTACTCTTCCCAGGGTCAAAATCACAAGTACAAACAATACACAAAAACAAATTTGAATGTTCACATGTCTTCTTTGCATGTGCGTAGCCATTGGGCAAAATAATCTGCAAATGTTGGATTTCAAACAGAAAGTGAAAGGGAGGACAATCTTCCTAATGGAGTTTAAGAGCCTGGCTTTCTAATAGATAATTAGAGTAATCCCCCTGAGGCTGGTAGACGTCTGGAGCAACACACACACACACACACACACACACACACACACTGATTGACACACACACAAACCACCTTTGACAAGCTTAGTCACCCACTAGAAGTTAAGTGTTGTACACTGAACTAAAAGTAAATCTACTGTTCATCGGCCAATCATTTAGTATGCCATTGTCTGACACCAAACGCCTGCTGTTTAACATGTACAATCATCCTGCATTTGATTGGCTGATCAAGAGACTAGCATGTGGAGGTGGGAAAGACCTAAAAGTGTTTGGACATTGGTGCCCTCTGGGTGATGAAAGTGCTGAGGATCAACAAATACAAAGCAGATCTGTAACGGATGTATGCGTGCGTGTTCTGTGTGATCCACATCTATGTTTATATTGCGAAAGTCAGGTTATACATTTTTGGGCTGGTTAACATGGAGGGAATCAGCAACAGGGAGGACCAACATGTCCACAGGACCTTTTAGTTGTCAAATGAACAGGATACACATGATATGGATCCTTCAATGAAGACGCAACTACCAAACAAATAATGAATGTGCTGACAACTACAGTGCCTTCCATAAGTAGTGTGACAACCTGGAAGGAAATAGGATTGTATTGGGATTTTTTAAATTATTTTATTTTTTTCCTCATTTTCTTCCCCTCCCAATTCCCACTAATCCTGGCTTTTCGGCAGCTCCGTAACTTCACACACAATACAATTGGATTTGGTTACAATTCATTAGCTTTGTTATGCATTCACGACAATTATTGCAATGAATTATAATGAACACTATTATTCTGAAAAGAAAAAGCTGAGTTTGTGTTGTTGGCATAATATAGTGTTGCCAGGAAAACAGTGTTTGCCCCCAGCTAGAACCGCCCCTGTAGTCATTGTGTTACAAATGTATTCACACTGGCCTATACACAGCCAAATCTGCAGTGTTAAGGTTTTTGCACACTGCTCATGTCATGAATATACAGCATGAAATTGTGAATAATTCAGATGAATATTTGAAACTCATAGTATTGTTTCTTATATACATTTGTGTATTTTTAACACAAAAATGTGTTATTCCCTTTCACTTTTAATGTTAATTTCTAATTTCCATATTTCCCAGCATGCTTTCTTAGGTAAATGTGACAGATTGTTTTTACAGCTGTACCACAATGAGAGACACTAAGATTTAGATTTTCTTTTAATAAAAATGTAAATCCAACTACAAGGATATCCAACAGTTCAAATATGTTATCACCCACAACCTGATTTCAGTAGAACTGCAATGATGAAGTACATACAAACTGAAAAAGACAAGCGAAACTACATAGACGAAACACTAATCTAAGTAATGGTTGTAATCAATAATATTACTTACAGTTTGTATTAGATTTGAAAAGTAAAAAATAGTTATTTTTTAATAATTACACAAAGAAATCAATTCATGAATTCATGAAGCAGAAAATATATTAAAGTTAAAAACAATTCTAAAAAATAAGTGTGCAGCAAAGCATTCTGGGAAATTTTGATGGTTTTGCCTAACACTGTGACAACGAACACTGTTTTTTAACACCAACACTGGGGTTCTATTGTGTTGATTTAAAGCTCACCAGTGTTAATTTAACACCTCAGTTAACACTGTATAGGTAACACTGAAAAATCTATTTGCTCTGTATGTTTAAGTGATGTTTTCTCATCTGACTAGCCCAGTCTCACTGGCGAAAAAATTCCCCAACTATTGTCTGAATAAACAAAAACGATGTCAAATAATTGGCATCCAACCAGATAAACTATATTTATTTGTTCTTATGTAGTATGTGTGTGGAATTCAACTGATGTGGTGGGCCTGCACAAGCCGCTAGAAATATTCCATCTTAAAAAATAATGATGTGGACTCCTTTTAGTAACTTGTTCAATTGTGTTGTTTATTTGATAAAATGACGTTATAAGTGGTCTTCCAGCTCAGTACTTAGACAACAACAGCTGTTTTGTTTTACGTTTTATAGCCTCTTCACATGTACAATGCCGGTGCAGTACCATGTCAGTAGTGGCGTTAGATACTGTTTTCCTGACAACAGAAAACTTTTGTATTTGATTTGCTGCCAGCAGAAAAAGCTGCTAGTCTTATATCGAAGTAGCATATGTATTGAATTTGATATTATATTATTTTGAAATTCCAAGAAACTTACCAAATGATCATCTTCAAAACCTTTGTTGATTATAGATAAGCCTAAGTCACAGGACAGGAGATGGTCAAACATTACAAAAAAGAAATGACGATTTCATGCATTTAATATACATCAGAGGATGGTGACAATTTAAATGAGTTTTAACTAGGCTAATAATTTTTGAATAGATTTCTTATTCGTAATTCTGTATACATAGTGAATTATTATGAGGTTGTGTAACTAAAACTGCTATGAAATCACTGTGTTATTACTCAGTCTCATTGAGGATAAACTATTTAAAATAAATAGGCTACATCCTGAAGAATTGCATTTCTGATGTTAATATCCCAAAACTCTTGACACAATGATAATGTAGCCTATAGTATAGTAAACTGCAGGGTTGCCAGGTCAAACATAAAATTCTAGCCCAATGACTACTCAAAAACAGCCCAAAATGCCTTAAAACTAGCCCAATTTGTTTACTTTGCCACGGAGTAAAAAAATCCAATGCTTTTTCCACAATGTACATAAATGTGATTTTTTTTTACCCTATTCTCTTAATTTCATGTACTGTCATTGACTACTCTCCCTCTCTTTCATACACACCATGCAGTAGCTCCTCCCATACCTGGCACAGGCTGCACCATACAGCCTAGGTCACATTTATTTATTTAAAGGAAAATGCTGCAGATGTGGTTGTTTATAAATAGCCCAAAAAACCGCAACCCGCGACCAATATATTTTCTACCGCCAAATTGATTTAAAAATAGCCCAATTTGGCTAGAAAACCGCGGACATGGCAACACTGGTAAACTGTAAGGCAGAGAGCCCAGTTCAAACAGCTGGTTATGGAGCCCCTCACTTAACACAGACAAGGTAGGAAAATGCTTGGAAAGAATTTCTAAAAGCTCTGACACATTCCAAGGAAGGTATGGTTACGAAAACCATCTATATTATTAAAAAAAGTGAATGTTTGTAAAGTCAGCCAAACCAATATGTCCATTGGAAATCTATGAATTGCCTTTATTGCAGCATTTCATAAACTGCTTTGCTTTACGTGAAGCCATGAATAAACAAAATGTAGATGTCAATTAGCAACATGTATGTCAACAAGAAGTAGTCATTGTATGAATGTGTGATAATATTCAGGTTGACTGAATGAGCGTGGGCATTAGACAATAAATAATTGATATAATGGCTTCAACAGTATAGAATTGTTGAGAATGACAACTTTTATGTCAAATTTGGATTCCATAAGTAGTTTTTGATTTGTCCCAATAATAACGGCATGTGCGAGAGAATAGAAGTTTATTCTTACAGGGCAAGCAAGAGAAAAACGAGAAACTAAGTTAGCAAGAATTAGTTCAAGAATGTATATTGATTTCTGATATCAGGACAGTTGAATATTCCATAACCATATGGACATTTATGTCTCATACAGGATACTGTAGGCCTAATGTAAAAGACCCCAATCCACTACAGTACTAGCCTATATCTAGAAATCATATGGAGACGTTTATCCTGATCTCACCACAGATGCCAATAAACAACAACATAAACAAATGCTAGCTCAAATTCTGTTTTTCTTCATATTTATTATATGATTTATACATTTTAATGTATGGCAATTCATATTTGTATTGCTACAGACACAAACTGGTTGTTCATTCAACACGTTCTATATTTAAATCGAACTTCATATCAAGACTTAAAGACCAAGTGTGGCGTCTGTAGCAACATAACCATGAAAAGGCCTAAATGAATTAATTGTGAATATATATGCAAACACTACTTTCTATTAGTAAATAAAATGTTTGCTTATGTTGCTGTTTGCATATGTGATGTAAGCTGCACATACACTTTAGTTCTGTACATTAACTTACTGCTTGAAAGTTCCTAAACACTATGCTCAACTTAGAACGGTAAAATCTTAAAGGAAAGAATACTTCAGACACATGTTGTTCATAACAATTTCTAGGGGTGCCAATATTTGTGGCACACGTGGTTTTGTTAGAAATAATTATTTCTTGATGACAGGTTTTTTTTCCTCTGAATAAATGTACTTGTGCTATATGTAAAACGGGCAGCCAGCGTTAAAAAATGGGTACTACAGTTCAAATTCAAAATACCCGAGTTGTATCCTTCCGCCCCCTCCTCCCCAGAATCGAAACTAACGTGACGAACAAGATCAGCGTAATCATGACAAGCGAACCGTGTTTTACTACGTCTATGGTCATGGAACCGTTTAGAAACGAGAGAGTTTTTTTTAGGTTGTGTACAATCTCTATGATCTCGTTCGTTTGTTTGCTGCTTCCATGGCTGTAGCGCGCTGGGTTTGCGTTTTTACAGGTATGCCTGGCGATCCATTCGTGCTGTCAAAATGGGCAGTTAATAACAAGACACAGGCCAAAACATAAACATAAATTCCGTCACGGAACGTACTTTTCCAAAAGAAAAAATACTGACATTAGCATTGTTTTCAGAAAATATAGTATTTCAGCTTAACATGTTTCCTTAATATCTGATGAGGCATTGGTGTCATTTTTGGATTTATTACAGTACATGTATTACAGATGGCACCTTTAAAGGTTAGATGTTTGTAATTTTTTCATTGTGACATTATGCCAATTCACCAAGATGCATTTTTACCAAACCTTTTTACTAATTTAGTAGGGGTGCCAATAATTGTGGAGGGCAACGTACACTCACCTAAACGATTATTAGGAACACCCGTTCAATTTCTCATTAATGCAATTATCTAATCAACCAATCCCATGGCAGTTGCTTCAATGCATTTAGGGGTGTGTTCCTGGTCAAGAAAATCTCCTGAACTCCAAACTGAATGTCAGAATGGGAAAGAAAGGTGATTTAAGCAATTTTGAGCGTGGCATGGTCGTTCGTGCCATTAGGGCCGGTCTGAGTATTTCACAATCTGCTTAATTACTGGGATTTTCATGCACAACCATTTCTAGGGTTTACAAAGAATGGTGTGAAAAGGGAAAAACATCCAGTATGCGGCAGTCCTGTGGGCGAAAATGCCTTGTTGATGCTAGAGGTCAAAGGAGAATGGGCCAACTGCTTCAAGCTGATAGAAGAGTAACTTTGACTGAAATAACCACTCGTTACAACCGAGGTATGCAGCAAAGCATTTGTGAAGCCACAACATGCACAACCTTGAGGCGGAGGTCCTACAACAGCAGAAGACCCCACCGGGTACCCCTCATCTCCACTACAAATAGGAAAAAGAAGCTACAATTTGCAAGAGCTCACCAAAATTGGACAGTTGAAGACTGGAAAAATGTTGCCTGGTCTGATGAGTCTTGATTTCTGTTAAGATATTCAGATGGTAGAGTCAGAAGATGGCGTAAACAGAATGAGAACATGGATCCATCATGCCTTGTTACCACTGTGCAGGCTGTTGGTGGTGGTGTAATGGTGTGGGGGATGTTTTCTTGGCACACTTTAGGCCCCTTAGTGCCAATTGGACATCTTTTAAATGCCACGGCCTACCTGAGTATTGTTTCTGACCATGTCCATCTCTTTATGGCCACCATGTATCCATCCTCTGATGGCTACTTCCAGCAGGATAATGCACCACTGTATTAAAATGGCCCCCACAGTCACCAGATCTCAACCCAATAGAGCAACTTTGGGATGTGGTGGAACGGGAGCTTCGTGCCCTGGATGTGCATCCCACAAATGTCCAACTGCAAGATGTTATCCTATCAATATGGGCCAACATTTCTAAAGAATGCTTTCAGCACCTTGTTGAATTAATGCCACGTAGAATTAAGGCAGTTCTGAAGGCGAAAGGGGGTCAAACACAGTATTAGTATGGTGTTCCTAATAATCCTTTAGGTGAGTGTATGTAACTAATAAATGAATAAAGCAAGTAGGACCAATGACTCAACTAAGAATACAGTGATAGATGTGTGCAGGCCTTTAGAATCCATTACAGAATCAATCACTTGTATCATTTTCACATTTGACATTTACGCCATTTATCAGACATGACTTACTGCAGAGAAGCACTCCAACTACTGTACCAAAGCAGAGTGTACATTCTCCCTCTGTCTGTCTGTCTCCCTCTGTCTGTCTGTCTGTTTGTCTCCCTCTGTCTGTCTGTCTGTCTGTTTGTCTCCCTCTGTCTGTCTGTCTGTCTGTCTGTCTGTCTCCCTCTGTCTGTCTGTCTCCCTCTGTCTGTCTGTCTCCCTCTGTCTGTCTGTCTGTCTCCCTCTCTCCCTCTGTCTCCCTCTGTCTCCCTCTGTCTCCCTCTGTCTCCCTCTGTCTCCCTCTGTCTCCCTCTGTCTCCCTCTGTCTGTCTGTCTGTCTGTCTGTCTGTCTGTCTGTCTGTCTGTCTCTCAATTTCAATTTAAATTTTAACATCTTTTTATGTCTATGTCTCTCTCTTTCTCTCTCTGCCATGCAGTCTAACAATCCACAGGCTCACAGTACACATCGTAGGAATTCAGCCTGGTTATTGATTTCACATGTCCGAGCACACACACACACAAATAAGCCCTAAGTTCTGCGTGTTGGTAGACGTCCAGGCTCACTGACTGAATGCAGAACCAATGCATCTCTGCGTCTCTGCACTGGTCAGCGAGAATGTGTTTGTTTGTGTGCTGGTGTATGTGTGAGCATGTTTGAACTTTGTGTGTGAGCACCCTTGAATATTGTGTATATCTTGGAAATGTACATACTTTGTATTATATTGTGTATTATGAACTCAGTATAGACTAAAGCTCTTTCCCTACACACCTTTTATCAGGAGATATTGTACATTAACTTAATTCAGAACTGTACATGTACACACACACACACACACACACACCACCTTGTGTATTCTTTGTGTGTGGTGCATCTGTCAGCTGGGTGTGCATGCACTGCAAACAGTGACGTGAGCGGCAGCTACAGGCAGGCACTGAACCCCACAAGGGACGCCCCCCACTTACCCACCTCCCCATCCCAACACATGAACTCACTGAACTGAACATGACAGGGGGACCGAGAGAAGGGGGAGGAGAATAAGAGCAGGAGAGCAACAGAGAGGAGGCCGGCAGTGTAGAGAGTCACCTGACGCGGTGTAGAGAGTCACCTGACGCGGTGTAGAGAGTCACCTGACGCGGTGTAGAGAGTCACCGGATGTAGGAATATACCCTTTGGATAGACCCCAACATTCCTTAACTATTATTGACAGCAACCTCCATCAGACATCTGCTTTTACATTTACAGTCGTATGCAAAAGTTTAGGCACCCCATGATTTTCATTTTGATGCATATTGCACATTTTCTGTTAATCTGATAAACCGAATTTCCCCACTGAAACATTACTGTGTCCTTCAGTTATTTGATAGATCAAAATGAAATTGCTGATCCAAACACCCAATTATTTATAAATGACAATCATGGACATTGTCAGAGGTGCCTACACTTTTGCATATGACTGTATTTAGCAGCTGACAGAAACAATTGGGAATAACAGTCTTGCTAAATGACAGAATAATAGAGTTTTCACTTTCCCTGGCTGTGGGATTCGATCCATCAACCTTTCGGTACTGGTTGGTTGCTTCCGCTCGGATACTGGGGTGAATTTGCATGTCTCTGTCCACATAGCGCCTATACCCACTGCATACAAGGCCTGGTGCTTTGCCCAGAAATATGCTTTTCGCCAAATAGATCAAGATAAAGTTAAATCTGTGCACAAAATGATATTATTTTTGGATATGTCCTTGGATGACAGAACGGGAATGCATTTTGTCATTGAGAGGAAGTATGTTTGTGATTGTGTGTACTGTGCATATCTAGTGTGTGGATGTTTATCTCTGGTCTTATGTGTGTGTTGGTCTGTGTGTATGTGTCTGTGTATTTGTATTGTCTCTGGTGTGTTGGTGTGTGTCTGTCTACATAAAGAAGCACAGAGACAGATGATGTTAGTCCATGAATAGAGGGTTGTATTGGGGCATTCAGGGCTCCTGCGACTGGAGAGGCTGGTACAGCGAGAGACTCTGGTGGAACGCTTTCTCTTTTTTCCCCATCTTCCCTGTTTTCTGTTAAGGCTTGTACAAGATACATTTTTATTAAAACCTCCAGGCTTAAGGGATCTGCAGCAGAAGTCAAGCACATCTTTAAGGAATAAGGAAAACAGGTTGATTTAGTTGCATCAAGAGTCTTGTGGTTAGTTGTTTCAGGAAGTATTTTGCAACGATTTACACAAGCTTATCGGTTTGTAATTCATTGGCTTTATGCTTTTTGTTTCATTGCACATTACTTTTTACAGCTCGTTGTGTTGTTATAGTCCCTCAGGCTCTTGGACTTTGACATGTGGTAAATAAAAACGGACGTGTTCTGCTCAGAGAAATTCATTTTTTTTCTTCGGTATCTTAAGGAACATCTTTGTTTCTACAGAAACAATAGTCTGGGAAGAAGGCCATATTCATTTTTTTCTGCTTGTTTGCATTCCTTATAGCTTTTCTGCAAACCAAAATAAATTCTAATGGTATTTCAGGATTTAGAGGTAATGCTAGATTGCTTTTTTTAGGCTCAACCAACCCTAACTCACAACATTGCCTAATTTAATGTGTGATCGCTCTCAACATTCAGTGGGTCCTCTCCTTGTCCAGGTACCTTCAGGAGGTGGGCTACACAGACACCATTCTGGATGTGAAGTCCCAACGGGTCAGGGCATTGCTGGGCCTGGCTGGAGACTCTGGAGAGCGGCCGTCAGACAGGAGACCGGAACCGATGGTCAACGGCACCGAGCCGTCTCTTCTGAAGGACAGCGGAATGATCAGGTATGTTTCTACTAAAGGCTGTTATTACCATTGTTATGTTG
The DNA here is from genome assembly GCA_016801145.1 of Umbra pygmaea. Classification (NCBI taxonomy): domain Eukaryota; kingdom Metazoa; phylum Chordata; class Actinopteri; order Esociformes; family Umbridae; genus Umbra; species Umbra pygmaea. The sequence goes on from JACXGM010008352.1 coordinate 20,006, forward strand.
TCCTAATTACTCATGATAATGTTATTGCTATGCCTACTTTTACTGCTAATGCCTTTGATTCATGCTTTCGTTGCATCCATATTTAATGTTGTGGTTTTAGCTATCCCTTATGTTGTTATTGTTAACGCTATCGCTAATTATTTTGTGTTACTTCTATCACTATAGCTGTAGCTATCAGAAATCTCTTATTCCTAATACCATAGTTAATGGCTGAAGAGCATTTTTCATGGAAGTCTCCTCCCTGTCTTTCGCTGTGTCTCAGTAAACCTGACATGTCCGACTCAGCCACTGTCCTGGAGGCCTTTAAGTTCATCGAAAGCGCCGCTGCCGAGTTCAGCGACGAGGAGGACGATGATGACAGTGAAGGGAGGGACAAGACCATTATGAACTTGGCCACCGTAAGCAAGGGCACACAGTCAGACCTGCTCTTTATCAGCACATGCAGTCACTCAGCCCCTACTTCAATGCTGTCAACCTTCCACAGATGGTGAGGAAGAAGACGTCTTCCTCCTCTTCCTCGGACATCAGTGACGACCCAGACACAGAGGAGGCTCTGAAGGGCTTTGACTTCCTCGCCAGCCCAGACGAGATGGATGGCTCGCCCGATACCCGGAGCTCGGAAGACATCGGGGACTGGGGTAAGAAGGGTGCCTGGAGCTTTGATAAGATGGAGACTGGTATTATAGAGGAGTGCCTGGTATTTGGAGGAAACAAACATGGGAGAGGTCATGGGAGGACAAGGGTATGAGGTGGAAGGGGTTTGCACAGAAATTACTTTATTAAAGTTATTGCTTAATAATAGAAAGGTTTGTTGATTGGCTTAAGTCTCAGTTGTTTGTTTGTGTGATAAACACAAAAACATAAAACAATACAGGATGAAATCATTATAACTTACATTTTCAGACAGGAAAATAGGTTGTATTTGTTTTGCAGTATGTAGGTCACTGGTGTCAAACCGGTTCCACAGAGGGACTGGCATTTGCAGGATTTCAGACCGATTGATTGGGTTACTGATTAGCTCTCCCCTCACCTGGCAGTCTAGGTCTTAATTGAGTACTACTTGAAGACTAATTGAGGGGAAAGACCAAAAGCTAGTATACACTAGGCCCTCTGTGGAACCGGTTTGAAACCTGTGGTGTAGGTGAATGGTTTACATTGGAGCATAATTGGAACATCGGACTGTGGTGAACTTCATAAAACATCAGGGACTGTCATGTGTTTTCTCATGGAGTGAGCACAGAAGTGCCATGGAGAACAATGGACCAATAGAATTCTCCTGTCAGGTCCAGCGCCTCAGAACAGTCCCAACCATCTCTGACTCACCCACTCAGGAAGACCCCTGCATTGTGTTCCCTCACAGAGACTCAGCTGGCCATCGAGCTACTTAAGCGCTTTTAGGCCTTCAAGCTTCACTGCAAACAGAGGACCCCCTTCATTTCTGTCGCCTAGCAACTCGGCGTGTATCTCGGCTCAACCACAAAAGGGGCATTCCCACGCAATCAGTGAGTCAGCCTGTCAGGTCAGCTAGCAGTGGGAGATCAGACAACGAGGAAGGGAGAAGTGTCCAGGTTTGAACAACAATGTCCTTCTGAAATCAACCCTTGTTTAATGTTTGTAGACAAAACACAAACCAGAATAGCTTTCCAGGTGCTGTTGAGTTTTCCAATATCAGTTCTGACTCATCGACTGAGAACAAATCTAAGACATGGGTTAAATGTTGCTGTCCATCATAATGCCCAACCAATTTTAGTGAGCTTTAGCAAAGTTTGCAGGTGCATTGGAAATCAATGGATATCAAGTATGTTGCCTCAAGATTTGTGCATGGTTAGTATGTTAGAACATTATTCAGCTGTAATGACTGTTGAAAGTCCTTCCAAACATGAATGTCAGACTTGAAAAATTACACAATCAGAAATTATTATTTTAATTATTTATTCTTCCACTTGTGGCTGTAATAGACAATCACAAACGGTGCCCCTTCAATTTCAAAATAACTAATTCTGTATTATCAGCATACCTGTGAAAAGTGGCGTTGTTTGTCGTTCTCTTCCCTGAACTGAACAGACACGATGAGGAGCAGATGGAAAGACAGATCCAAAATAGGATCATGGGCAACGAGGCGTTTAGCCGCTCCGTTATGAAACACATTTGTCATCAGCAGCTCTGAAGTGTTCATCTCCTCCGCTTGATCCCACACACTGCGCCACAGGCCAAGGAACCCTATTCCCTACGTAGTGCCCTATATTTTACCATAGTCCTACGGGGCCCTCATGAAGCGCAGTGCACTCGCTAGGGAACAGTTTGCCGCTTGGGACACAACCCAACACATCTGTAGCCGAGTTCTGCAAGGAGGAACTGGAATACAATTATTTTTGCCTGTGTGATATAATCATGCCTGCCTCTGAGATATCGTCCTACTTTTTTGTTTGGTTCTGATTTATGCAATGAAACCGACCCACTTACAGCTTTTCACCTATATAATATTTCAAGATAATGAAGTTAAATATTTTCTTTGAATGTTACTTGCATCATCTTACCGTCAGAATGTGGCTGCTATGAGGATTTCTTCTGTTTGCTTTGCAAAACAATTAAACATAATCAAAGAAAGAACCAGCCATCTGCAAGACAGCGGTTCCGCTATTATGCTTTGATCTTACCTATTTTTAAAAAATATAATTCAATTTCAACATTTGTCGTCAGCAATATGTATTATTGTGTGGGAAAAGCAAGTGTAGCTTTTAATGGCACTCTGTTTTTGTTCATTGTCAGGTTTGCGTAGTGTATGTTTCAGTTGGTTTTCAGACATTGCTGCAGGCATAGTAACCATTAGGCATGAATATTTTACCCTTTACATTCCTGTGTTGTCATACAACAAGAGAATTTGTCAAATTTCCTTCCATGACCAGTCCCAGTGTGTTAACACACTCACCATGCTATTGTGGCTTTGAAAGGGCCCGGGGAAATTTTCAACTTTAGGTCTCAGTGGAATTGCAATGAAAATAAAAAAGTTTACAAAATAATTTAAATCACAGAAAATTGCTTCAGGCCGAAACAAACACTGTTGTTGTGTAGGTTGCACTTACTGCAGCAAACGCTGCTAATGCAACCACGGCTCCATTAGGGCGAACACATTTGGTGGGATATCACTGGCAATGGTCTCAACAGTTAATTTGGAGATTATATAGACTGTTTACACACAGTATCAATGTTGCATTTCAGATGTTCTTTGACCTTCATTCCATGACACTTTGGATCTGAGTTTCCGTTTGATCTGGTTCAGAAGGAAGTGCTGGACACTGACCGGCTTCTCGGTTTCTGCCTCCCCACCCCTTCCCCCTTTCCTTAATATCTTCCTTGGGGTATAGAGAAGGACGAGCAGTGCCCCCTGCCCGCGGCCTGGGACGTGGACCAAGGCCTGATAGCCCAACTCAAGGAGCAGTACAGGAAGGAGCGCAAGGGCAAAAAGGGGGTGAAGAGTAAGTCCGCCAGGCCTCCGGTTCTTCCTCGCTCTCCATTGCTTTCCATCTCTGTCTGTCTTTCTCTCACCTTTCCTGGATATTGAGGATATCTTATTTTTATTTGCTTTTTTATATGGTAGAGCTTGACTAGAGCGCTACAGAGTTAACAATAAAAAACAGTATTAAGCAGACAGGCTTCGAACTCCTGCCACCAATTATTTTTAGGTCAATCAGCCATTGTGCGTTCCTTCGTGTGAGCCTCCATGCTGCTGTGCGTGCCTGGTGGTGATTTATTAACATTTCATTGGGACTTTAATACTCTTCTACGCATTTTCTCTGATTATCGCCGTTGTGCGGGACAATTTGGTCACTATTACGTGGTTGATCACAATCACCACGTTCATTCCAAGCAAAATGCTTCCCAAACCCTCTCCTTTTATCACTGTTGCTCATTGTTGTTTTCAGTTTGACACATATTAACAGAATTACTAGAAAGGCCATCAGCTATTAGATCCTACGGACACACTATGTAATCGTGACCAGTAGTGTAGGTATGTCACAAAACCACTGGGATTTGTGAGATAATCAACATTCCAAAACCGCAATTTCTTGTAGTTAGAAAAGGTGTAAGTGCCCTTTTGGTACATGAACACATAAAGGAGGGGCTTTGTTGTTGTTCTGATCTTTTCTCGAAATGAAAACCTGGACAATATCAATAAGTTGTATAGGCCTATTCATACAGTACATGCCGCTTGTAAGTCTGGGCTTGTCCCAAAATGCCTTTTGAGATTCTGCCACCAGCTTCCTCATGTTTGTGCACTCGTTCTGTTTCCCGCCTAACATTCTGCACTAGGTTATCAGCTGCACTTTGTCTTTCAATGTTTGCTGCCATTGTTTTCATTTAAAATCCGGTGTACACTTGTGGTCAAAAGTTCTGAGAATGAAAAATTTATTGGTCTCCACAAAGTTTGCTGCTTCTGTTTTCTTAGATCTTTTTGTCAGTAGTTACTATGGTATGCTGAAGTATAATTACAAGCATTCCATAAGTGTCAAAGGCATTTATTGACAATTACCTGAAGTTTATGCAGAGTCAATATTTGCAGTGTTAACCCTTCTTTTTCAAGACCTCTGCACTCCGTTCTGGCATGCTGTCAATTAACTTCTGCGCCACATCCTGACTGATGGCAGCCCATTCTTGCATGCTTGGATTTTATCAGAATTTTGGGGGGTTTTGTTTGTCCGCCTGCCTCATTAGGATCAGCCACAAGTTCTCAATGGAATTTAGGTTTGGGGAGATTTCTGGCCATGGACCCAATATTTCGAAGTTCTGTTCCTCAAGCCACTTATCACTTTTACCTTATGGCAAGGTGCTCCATCATGCTGGAAAAGGCATTGGTCATCACAAAACTGTTCTTGGATGGTTGGGAGAAGTTGCTCTCAGAGGATGTGTTGGTACCATTCTTTATTCATGGCTGTGTTCTTAGGCAAAATTGTGAGTAAGCCCACTCCCTTGGCTGAGAAGCAACCCCACACATGAATGGTCTCAGGATGCTTTACTGTTGGCATGACACAGGACTGATGGTAGCACTCACCTTGTCTTCTCCGGACAAGTTTTTTTCCGGATTAACCAAACAATTGGAAAGGCGACTCTTCGCCTCACTGTGCATGCAGATGCACTCACACCTGTCTGCTGCCATTCCTGAGCAAGCTCTGCACTGGTGGTGTTCCGATCCCGCAGCTGAATCAACATTAGGAGACGGTCCTGGCGCATGCTGGAGTTTCTTTCGTGCCCTGATGCCTTCTTCACAACAATTGAACCTCTCCTTAGGTGAAATTGTACTAGCAGCAATACCATTGCCTGTGAAGCCCTTTTTGTGTCAAGCATTGATGACTGCATGCGTTTCCTTGCAGGTAACCATGGTTGACAGAGGAAAAACTATGATTTCATACACCACCCTCTTTTTACAGCATCCAATCTGTTATTTTAACTCAATCAGCATGACAGAGTGATTTCCAGCCTTGCCCTCATCAACACTCTCACCCGTGTTCACGAGACAATCACTGACATGATGGCAGCTGGTCCTTTTGTGGCAGGGCTGAAATGCATTGGAAATGTTTTTATTTCGGCGGGATTAAGTTCAATTTCATGGCAAAGAGGCACTTTGCAATTCATTGCAATTCATCTGACCACTCTTCATGACATTCTAGAATATATGCAAGTTGCAATCATCAACACTGAGGCAGCAGAAAATAAGTATTTTTGCCAATCTCAACTTTTTACCACAACTGTAAATTAGTTTTAGATCATCCATTTTCAGCTACCTTATTTTTTTCTGGGTTAATTAAATGGTGTACTAACCTTTGCCAAGCATCAGCCATGTTTATTAATCTGCATATTTTAAGGCCCCATGTTCATACAGCATCTCAGAGTTTGAGTGTTGTCATTGGAAATCGCACCCTGTCTACAGAAGCATATTTATTTTCACCTAAAAGGAACAAGTTATCCAAAAATCTGCTCTGTTAACACCCCTACTCCTACGAATAGTGCCCAGGGATGTTTAGTGACCACAGAGAGTCAGGACACCCATTTAACATCCCACCTGAAAGACGGCACCCTACGCAGCACAGATGTCCCTATCACTGCCCTGGGGCATTGGGAATAATCTTTAGACCAGAGGGAAGAGTGCCCCCTACTGACCCTTCAACTCCACTTCCAGCAGCACTGGTCTCCCATCTAGGGACTAACCAGGCCCAACCCTGTTTAGGTTTAGAAGCAAACCAGCAGTGCAATACAGGGCTCTATGCTGCTGGCTGTACTGTAGGCCCAGTTATCTTGTTTATTCCCACTTAAATATTTACTACAGATGTCACTTGCACGAGTTTGTACTTACATTTTTTATTTTTGATAGCAATCCAGCATTTTCTGAATTATACTTGTTAGGTGGCGATATAAACAAGCAATTTAGGAAAAAAGTCTAACTTACCAGATCACGCCCGTCACATCTTTTTGAGTCATGACTGTTCATAGGTCTTGCTCTTCACAAGGGACATTATACTGGGATGAGATGATCATTGCAAACAGATTTGTTTTTGTTCTGGAAAAACAAGAGCTGAAGCGGCCTACATTATTGAGGGTGTAGGCAACCTGGTCAGTTGAATTAATCCCTGATTTACACAATTTCCATTCATTTTAATGAACATCATGTTTTTAATGACTGTGCGCATGTGGACATCCAACCAAACTTTCTCAGTTCCGATGTAGTTTTCATTTACCGCGTAAAGCCCGGCGGGCCCTTTTCTCTATGATAACTTTGCATTATCCTCTTCTTCATCCCTCTGTGTCCCTGCACACTACCACTTTTCCTCGTCATCCTTCACGTCCTGTGTTTCCTGGATTTCTCCTCCTTTTTCTGTGACCTTTTCATGCTCCCCTGTTCCATCCTTCTGCTCCTCTTCGTCCTCCTCCATTCTCTCCTCATCTTCCTCGCGTTCTTTCTACTGATCCTCTTCCTCCTAGGACCTAACCGATCAAAGCTGCAGGATATGCTGGCCAACCTGCGAGACACAGAGGATGTACCTTCCATGCAGCCCTCGATGACGCCACCCTCCCGGCCCAGCTTGCCCCGGCTCAACGAACACGAAATGGGACACCCTGAAGAAGGTAAAGCCTCTTTAGTCTTGTTTTTTGCTTTTTTTTAAAAACCTATTAAACAAGTCTAACAATGTACCCAATGTAATTATACAACATATACTGAATATATAGAATTTGTAACACCTAAGGTGGATTTATATCTGGTCCACTGCCATCTGATTTGTGTCTCCATTTAATTTGTATGGCAGTGGTTGCCGTGACGTTCCCCCCCACATCCGGGAAGTCATTCATCATGCGGCCAGACGAGGTGGCAGAGAGCGAACTGGGCCTCGGTGAACTGGCGGGCCTCACAGTGGCCAACGAAGCAGACAACCTGGCCTATGACGTGAGTACCAAACATCTTGGGGTACTGGGGCATACCGGCAAGGCACAAGGTGTAAGAGGAGTCTTAATTGCATTTCATGATTGCAGACAAGGAAATCAATAACAGAACAACATAGAGTGATTCAGAGCATGGTCACCCAACAGTGGACAGCTCAAAGAAATGAGCTCTTTCTTCAGGAAGTTGAAGCTGTGGAGCCTGCACTGTCTCTGTAATAATCTACTGATGAACATTGCTTTGTCGGGGAGCAGATTGAATCTACATAAACTCTACCATTGTTTTTGTAATTGATAAAGCCTCCAAGCTGGAATGTTTGGTAGAAATGGCTACATAGCAGGCTAGGGTGCTCTAGCCGTCTAAAGTGCTTCCTCAAGTGTTTCTACACCATTGTAGTATGGGACTGAATCTGACCCACTATTGTTTTAGCTGAAAGGTCACTTTTTTCCCCACTGTCTTTATCCTATGAAGAGGTAATCTCCAACCCTGGTCTTCAAGAGCTACTGTCCTGATTGATTTTGCTCCAACCCTAATTCATCACACCTGATTTTAATAATTAACTGGTTGATAAGCTGATTAGGGCGTCATTAGGTGTGGTTGGAGTTAAGGGTGGTAGCTCTCAGGACCAGGTTAGGAGACCCCAGGTGTAAAAAGCATAATACAAAATATTATTAAGCACATGTTTTTTTAAACCAACAGTTTTCCTTGACAGAAAAAAAATGTCCATACTTTACACTGAGAGAACCAGGAGATGCGTATTCTTATCTCTCTTGTTACATTCTGATTATTGGTCAGTTTGGGATCTCAACCACTAATGGTTTAATCTAGGGCTGAGGCAGGAAAAGCTGATGCCAGGTCTGTAACTAGAAGGATATTTGCTTTGGGCTCATTAATTCCGCACAACTTTATTAGCTCTCTTTGTTTGCCAGAAAAAACTACCAACAGAAGCCCTGAAAAAGTAATCCAGTGCTTATATAAGAGGCTCATCTCCAGCGTTTGAAAATGTCAATATTTAAACAGGCTGGTTTGATTAGCATGGTCTTTGACTCATGATTTTGTTGACATAAATTCACACTGGCATGCATTTGTATACACATGGAAAAATGTGCGCACAGAGCTCTAGGTCAATTTAATTTAAATAAATCTCTGCTATCAAATTGCTGAATGTTTTATGGGGTTATTTCAACTAGCTACCTTAAGATGGATGCAATAACCAAGGCTGCATTTACATTGGCAGCCAAATACTCATATTTTATAATGTCACTAACTGGTTAATCAATTTGATCATCTCTGGAAAAGGATCTAGTTCAAAAAGATGTGATCTGGTTTAAAAATCGAAGCACACAGTGGCCCTCATTTATCAAACGTGCGTAGAAACCAGTGTAGATCTGAGCGCAGAAATCATCTTACGACGAGACTCACGTGTGATTTACAAAACTTTCATATCACTCCAATTCCAGCGTACGAATGAGCGGCTGTTGATAAATCAGACGGTTGAAAACCATCGTAATTTAAATAACACGCCCACAAATTTGCATTGATTAGAGGCCTCGCCCTTAGAATTTACGACATGGATGAGCGAAATCTGGCAAAGAAAAAGATTTTCTCTGAGAAAAAATAAAGACGCTCAGGTCTCAGGTGC
>JACXGM010008353.1:6729-29177 GCA_016801145.1 Umbra pygmaea
TTTGGTTATGGTGTGTTAAGGTCCTTATTGTGAGTTTTGGTTATGGTGTGTTAAGGTCCTTATTGTGAGTTTTGGTTATGGTGTGTTAAGGTCCTTATTCTGAGTTTTGGTTATGGTGTGTTAAGGTCCTTATTCTGAGTTTTGGTTATGGTGTGTTAAGGTCCTTATTGTGAGTTTTGGTTATAATGTGTTATGGTCCTTATTGTGAGTTTTGGTTATGGTGTGTTAAGGTCCTTATTGTGAGGTTTGGTTATGGTGTGTTAAGGTCCTTATTGTGAGTTTTGGTTATGGTGTGTTAAGGTCCTTATTGTGAGTTTTGGTTATAATGTGTTAAGGTCCTTATTGTGAGTTTTGGTTATGGTGTGTTAAAGTCCTTATTGTGAGTGTTGGTTGGTTATGGTGTGTTAAGGTGACACCAGGAAGCCTCAAACTTACCACAAATTATTGGTATTTTTTATTTAAATGGTTTCCAAATCCAGTTGTTGAGTTTTCCTAAAAGCGGAAATTGTTTGTTCTAGCCCCAGGCAAAAACACCAGATTCAGCTTTTTAATGGCTTGATAATTACCGTAGTTGACAAATTGAAATACCCTTTAGGTCAATAATTACCTTTAACTCAACTGGAGATGTGAAAAACCTACCTGATTCAAGTGTGATCTGCCCCCATGCACTCTACAGTAAGGAGGAGGGTATGAGAGGTAAAACATCATCCTAGGATCACAGTTAGAGCATAGAACCCCCTATTATCAGCATACACAGCAGCTGTTTGGAAATCCATCCATCCATCCATCTTCATCCGCTTATCCGAGATCGGGTCGCGGGGTCAGCAGCTCCAGCAGGGGACCCCAAACGTCCTTTTCCCAAGCAACATTAACCATCTCTGACTGGGGGATCCCGAGGCGTTCCCAGGCCAGGTTGGAGATATAATCTCGCCACCTAGTCCTGGGTCTTCCCCGAGGCCTCCTCCCAGCTGGACGTGCCTGAAACACCTCCCTAGGGAGGCACCCAGGGGGCATCCTTACCAGATGCCCAAACCACCTCAACTGGCTCCTTTCGACGCAAAGGAGCAGTGGCTCTACTTTGAGATCCTCAAGGATGACTGAGCTTCTCACCCTATCTCTAAGGGAGATGCCCGCCACCCGCCTGAGGAAACCCATTTCGGCCGCTTGTACCCGGAAATACATTTTCTTTTTCATTTTTATTATTGCATCAAACTGTCTATGTTTTGCCATTATTAGTGTCATAAAAATAGCTAGGATAGATTATCTGACTTCAAATCTAACCTAATAATGACCTCTAATAATCTAACCCAAATCCCAGGCAGCAATTTGTGCTGTCTCGTGCAGGAGGTCCGGGGAACGTTGGAGAACCCATAGTCAGGCTTGAAACACTGAGAAATATTGCTAATGCTAGCTACTTCCTAAGCTGCATAATAAAAACATTATATAAACAAAATATTATATAAGACTAACTATTGATTCATTTTCTGGCTACTAGCATGTAGAGTATATGGACATTTAAACAGTACTTTCGAGGTTAGAAATAGAATATTACAAGTTAGTATTTGTCACCCAAGTAGAATTTTACGATGTGCAACTTGTCACACACAACTTCGATGCATCGCCATTTAAAAATAAAACAAAAAAATCTTAATCTGCATACATTTGTATGAAAATCTTTGGATGTCCCGCTGACAGGGTATACTTGATAGAAAACTTACAAGTTGTTTTTCAAATAATGTCAATTTTGAACTTGAGGAGATTTTATTCCTCCAACCGCTATAATTGATATATTATAGGGGGTGCCGATAATAGGCAGATGTTAGCGAGAATGGCAGAAGTTGTTTAAATCTTAAGGTCACCCACAAAACTAAAATTAGACACCACCTACAAGTGAACCAGTGTATTTGATGTCTTTCCAAAAACTCTATTTTACTCAGATCAAGACATGAGCATTTGGACTTTGGAAAACATCATTGGAACATTCAATAGAAATGTAGTCGCTTTTCAACCTCTGATCCTGATACAACACATTGCATTGTCTAATACATTAACATTTTAGGGTGAAATGTGGTTGGCTCTGTCAGAACTGAGTCATTGTTGGATGCTACAGTAAAACAATGATCACAAGTATTTGACCAGATCCAAGAAGAGATGCTCACTGACCATATAATCAAGTATTTGCAATTGCAGTCATAGTCCCCTTACCTAAACCCTGTTGAAATCGTGGGTGGTGAGCTGAAAAGTAGAGTCCACGAGGACCAAGGACTCTAAATGATCTAAGGAGATACTGTATGGATGAATGGTCTCAGATCCCTGGCAGTGTGCTCTCCACATCATCATCCATTATAGGAATAGACTGCTGTTATCTTGGGAAGAAATGGGTGCATGAAGTACTAAAGACAGGGGTGCCATTAACCATGCAACATGTTGAGGAATAGTACAGTATCGAAATGGCAAAGGTGTTGGTACCCTTTACTCCAATAATGCACCATTCACCCTGAAAGTGTTGAAATTAAAATATATTTTGCCATCCATACATGAGTGTCTTTGCTTTGCAGTAAAAATAAAACAAAAGATAAAGCTTTAAAAATAAATGAATTCTTGCTTATTCAATTAACACATTTTTATTTCTTTAAGACATTCAGTCAACTGATGCCCCAGAGCGTCAGCGTGGACGTTTCTATTAATAACACCATCTGAAAATGGGCTGAAAATTGTTTAATTGGGTTCATCACAGCTGGATAAAGTGAAAATCAATGCCCGACACCTCTTCCTAGTTCGGCCAGCGTAAATATCCGGAAGCTAACTAACTAAATCAACTACGGCTGAACGCAATCATCCATAAGATCTACAAGATACCAGCCTAACCTAAACCTAAACCCTATCTTAGCAACAGCCAAACTAGTGAGAGGTGTCACAGGGACATAAACACAAAACTACATGCAATGCACTGAAATAGAAAGTACATTAAAAATAACTAATATATATAAGGAGTCCATTATCTCAGTCCAGTTAACACCAGCCCACTCTGGGCTGGGTGTTACAGTCATTCATCAATCACGCCCTATATTATTTGAATATAGATCTGAGATCAAGTTAATGAAGGTTTTGCAGCTTAGCAATAAAGATTATAATGAAGTAACATCAAAGCAATGAGGTAGGACATAACCCTGCACTTAAACAGGTTACATTGAGGGGATAATGTTTATGGGAAATAGTGAAAATATGTAAGTTTTGTGTTTTATTTATCTATTTGTATCTCCCCTATATCAACTTTACTGAGATTTTTATTATGGTTTACATGCTTTCTACAATTACAAAATAAAAATGTAAACATCCATTTCTGTATTTGTGTCTCTATAAGGCAAAATGCATAAAAATCACGGTCTCAAAAGGACATTTTTTGTTATTATTCTTGTATCCTATAACGCACTTCACTGTAAGATAATGGATGACCTGTTCAGTAGACAAAATATCAACATAATATTAAACAAACCAACCATGTCCTGGAAAATGATGTTATTGATAACCTTTAGAATTGATATTAAATAGTTGTATTGTAGTGATACCTCAAGCAGAACAGTCCATTTAATTACTATCACAGGTTTTTTCAATGGCTTAATCACACATTCAGTCATTCTAAATGGAGAAAAGTACTCACTCTGCTGTTTTGTGTCACTGTGTGTTTCAAACTGAACCATGAAAACAGAAGGAAATCCAGAGAGTGGTCTGAGGTTAGAAAGAAGGTAATTGCCAAGCATGGCCTTTAAAGGGTACATGACCATCTCTGAAGAGCTTGATGTTCCTGTGAGCACTGTGGCCAATATTATTAAGACTTAAGGCCCATGGGACTGTAGTCAAAATCCCTGAATGTGGCCACAAGAGGATAATAGTCTAAAGAATGAAAATAATGGTTGTTCAAATGTTGGAGAAAGAAACAAGGAACATTTTAAAACAGATCCAAGCTGATGTTCAATCATTAGGTGAAACAGTTTCAAGTCACACCAGGGGTTCCCCCAGAAATGTGTGAATGCATTTAGACTACTTATGGATGCTGGAGACTGAGCGCAATGACATTAATACACCACTACCTGTTCGGACGCAAAACACGTCATATTAATGAGCTGTTATGGACGCAACACACGTTAGATTTTCTATTTTGGGACTGCATAGTCAAGGCGGCAGACATCAGTTGTCTAGGCGGCCGCTTTGACTGCAAAGTGGTGCGGGAAACCCTGCACACTATTTGTCCCTACCTGAATGAAAATTTGCTCCATAGTCCGAAACCCAGGAAGACCCCACTTCTAGGAGAGAAACACAGAAATGCCGACTGGAGTTTGCCAAAATGCATGTGAACAAGCCCTGTACTTCTCTAAGAATGTCCTTTGGACTGACTAAACAAAAGTAGAGCTTTTTGGCAAAAAAGATGTTGTTAAGAAGAGAACACAATTCCTACCGTGAAATACGGAGGAGGCTCACTGATATTTTGTGGTTGTTGCCTCTGGCAATGGGTCTCTTCAATCTATGGCCTGGTTCCAATCCCTGAATCGCTACTCATGCCCACTTTTTGCATGTATGTTTGGATGATTCAGTGTCTGGTTTTGCTTGTTCAGTTGAACCTTACTAATTTGTCTCACCGAATGAGCCAATCAGCACAATTTATCTGACTGATGGGGTTGGACAACAGTGTGATGAAATAAAACTGAGACAGGGAGACTGAGACAACAGCAGCAGCAATGCTAGCAATGGGTGAAATTATGATAATGGATAGTTGCTGTTGCAACAGTTTTAAAAAGATCCCGAGAGTAACATCCCTAAAACCACAGCAGGAAATTGCATTGAAGGAATTCATTTTGTTTTTTTCAACGGTCAGTAATGTGACGGTTGGAGAAAATGCTATCAACAAGTGTTAGGGAGTTGCAATGATGTAAGACTTTTATGATTGGTTAGTGGCCATCTATGAGTCTTGCAGGGTTGTCAAATTTGGGACTTTTGGCTAACGTGAGACTAAAATTTCAGTGCACGTGCGCGCGGAGAACACTTTTGCTAATCCTAACCCTAATTTTAGAAATGTCAGTCCTTGTTTACTTAGTATAAACCCTGATTTATGCAAAAAACAACTAATAGAATGGAAATGCTTATTTTATATAATGCTGAATGTGTGAGAGTCGCACCAGATGCGTGAGAGTTGGCAACCCTGGTCTTGATCTAACTTCCATCGAACATCTGTGGAAAGAACTGAAACTCGCAGTTGCGAAAAGTCACCCATTAATCCTGAGAGAACTGGGGCAGTTATTGAATATAGTGTGTTAAGTACTCGAATATGTTTGTCATGAGTAAAGTATTTTGAGCCAGGCGTACACTCTTTGGGCCCTAATTTATCGATCTGAAATGCAAGTATCAAACGCGAAACGTAAGTGACATTGTGGGCGGGTCCCAGGCACTGTTGCTATTATTTCGGCGGGATGAATGACACTTGCGCCCGACGCAAATCTAAAATGGGTAGGTCTGAAGTAGCTACATTAGTCATAGGTGTGGTTTGGGCGTAACGTGCAATAAACCAATTGGAGCGTCATCTCACATTCCCTTTAAGAGCAGGCGCGCTTGTTCCATGGCGGATTACTATTATACCGGCAGATTGCTATTGATTTTTCTTTAAACTAAATATAAAAAAGATTAGTTTGCTTACCTCACTCTTCTGTCGAATAATCTCTCCTCTCCAGTTCTGCTGCTGGTGTATTTGGGTTAAGAGGCAACTGCACATGCATTTCAACATCACGTCTCCTTAAGTCCTCTAATATTTCCTAATTTATGTCATCAACACATCCATGATTCATTGAAATGTTGTGTAAAACACAACAAGCTACAAAAAATGCTGTGACTTTCTTTACTACTGTAAAGTGCTTCCTGTCCTTTCCAAACATATGACGTGCATTTTCAGTGTGCCAAATGTTCGTTCAATTAGGCTACACTGCGTGTTTGTGTGTGTTTTCGATTAAACAGCATTTCACGCACAGCATAAATGGTGTCATCAGCCATGTCTTTAACGGATAGCCGTTTTCCCCTTCACAGCCACCCATCCAAGGGGGGTTTCCCCTCAAAATGAAAGGAACAGAGTATGCCAGTATAAATGAGTCGTGGCTTGAGCCAGGGTAATTCACAAAGACATGGGTGATTTTACTATTAGCATCGCAAATTACTTGTATGTTGATTGAATGGGTTCCCTTGCGGTTGATGTATATCAGTGCGAATAACTCATTCTGAATTATTTGGGTAAATGTGTAGGCTACACTAGATGTATGCCTATTTTTTCACATTTTCGGACACCACAATGATTTCCCTGGTGTGGTAATATTTTTCCTTCTAATTATGTATGGGTTGCAATTATGGGAA
The DNA here is from genome assembly GCA_016801145.1 of Umbra pygmaea. NCBI lineage: Eukaryota > Metazoa > Chordata > Actinopteri > Esociformes > Umbridae > Umbra > Umbra pygmaea. The sequence continues at coordinate 13,123 of JACXGM010008353.1, forward strand.
CTGCTGTGTCTGTGTAGATGAGAGTAGCGAATTGTATTACGCGTTGTGCACACGCTACATTATGGTCAAGCTTGCGCCCTTAAAATAGCATCTGAACATACAGTCTATACTTCTGAATAACACACCACAGACTTTTAACCAGTTTTTTCCTGGTCTGTGGCGGAATTGTTTTTGGGAACTGCAAGATAGCACCAGGGAACCTTTGCGCCGGAACACGCCTCTTCTTTTTGCTGAACCGCCCAACGAACGCAAGTTCATTCCCTAATTTACCGACGCGTCGGGTGCAAAATTGGAATGATACATGCATTGGTGTAAAAAGTCAATTGCGCTGGGTTTAAGTTATTATGCCAAGAGCAGAGTAAGTAATATATATAGTTGTTTTGTAGCTCATACTTCACCACTACATGTTTTGTGAGTAAAGTCTATTTAATATTTTGAGCAAGGCGTACGATCTGTATGTTAGTATTGCGTCTAAGCCACGTCAGAGCATAGTAAGTAATATATATTTGTGTAGGTTTGATTAGCGTTGCTATATAGTGTTGCATGGTCTATAGATTTGAGTAGTGTTCGGAAATACAGTAGTTTTGCATGGTGTATATGTTTGATAAGTGTTGGTAAATGCATTCCTGTAGTTGGTTCTGCATGTCTATCATAATCTGTCAGTCATCAACCATCAATTGCACATGCTAAGAGTGGGGAAATGCTGGTCAATGTGAGGTTTGACAGGGCTGCTTTCTGCAGTAACTGTAATCAAAGTTACAAACCTTCTTTTGATTGGAGCCTTTTAGGCTCTAAAACTGTCCTGTTTGTTTACAATTGTGAGCTGTCTTTCAATATATGCTGAGAGGTTGATTTTGCACTTAATTATAAATAAATATAAAATCACAAAGGGACTGTTATTATTTCTGAATACTTCTATGACTGTCATGATATTCTGATACTTGACATCACTGTACCAAAGATGCCGCAAATTATTTTCGCAATTCACCCAACACGGAAGCATTTAGTCAGATCATGGACTGGATGATCATATCCACTGACTATACTTCCGCAATTTAATTTACAGCCGCCCAATCTGAACACAAGGAGTTGCTGGAGAGCGACGTGTCAGGATATATAATCTGAATTATTTAACCCAAATCCCAGCCTGTGCTATGCCAATTTTGCGCTGCCTCATGCAGGAGGTCCGAGAAATGTCAGAGAACCCATGGTCAGGCTCGAACCCATGACCATTGTGACGTAGACTGTCCAGTATTGCAGCGACTTAGCCTGAACACATACTGTATGTAATAATAAAAAAAGAACATTGATGAATATTCAGTAGATGACTAGGTTTTGCTTTTCTTGAACTCTTTTTTGAAACTCTTCCACTCTCCTTCTCTGCACTGAACAAATTTAAATGTACAGTAATGTTTTCAGTGTTCTCTTCTGGAGCATGCTATCAATATATGTTTGCTAGCCAAACAACCAGCTGCAAGCTCTTCCCCTCCTCTGGTCTCCAGAAATACTTCACTCATGATGCATTGCTCAAAATATCCTAGTAAATATCGGGAATAAACCTCCTAAAATAAATATTTTCTGAAGGTTCTCATGTCATCCAAAGTAATATTCTTGTTCTCAATAAAGAATTTAAATTGAATACAAAATATATGTCCATGGAAATCCAACAAGACAAATAACTACTGCTTTTATCAAGAGGCACGATATTGTTATTTAGTGTTTAAAAGTGAAAAGGTGCTAAAAGTTACATAATGCAGCATTAAGAAAGCACATTCTACATGACTTTAGCTAAACCAGTTGTTTAAAATTAGAAAACATTCTTCTTGACTTGTACTGCCACTTCAAAATATTTAGATTATTTGTCTATGGCCAGCTGCTCACAGAGTTTCAGTCAGGGGTTATTTGCTATTTTCACTAACTTTATATTGTGGAAGAGATTTCTGTACAATGCAGTCCATATGTGCAAGTCCCCTTAGATTTGAGCACTGATCTTACACTAATGAGGCTTCTTGTTATGAATTTATAGAAAAAAAATAACATTTCAGCTGCTTACATCAGCTGTTAAGGGTTGCATATAGATTTATTCATTGATAAGCAGAACTGGGGTTCATCCCAGGAAGCATACTCTATGTTTGTTTGTCTGGTGCTCTACAATATTCACGTGCAGTGTGATGCTCTTTTGTTTTGACCCAAATTAATGTGTTTCCTCAACAAGGCACCCTTGTCCCTATGTAGTGCACTATTTTAAACCAGGTCCCACTATACTAGTGTATATGGATGAGGAATTTTGTCCTCATCCATAGACTCACTTTTGGCCTCTTCAAAACACAATGACGCATTTTAGTTGGCTATTTCTGCAGTTGTTCCTCTTTCACCTGCCCTGGATCTCAGGGAAGAGACTCTCTCAGCTTGCTTATGGAGACAGAACACAAGGATCTGATTTGGCCCTTCAGCCTTTTATTCAATCAAATCAAAACAAACATGAGGCTTTTGTACTGATATTGATTTACTATCTAGATATTCATGAAAGATTAAAATTGGTTTGCAGAGTTTTAGTGTGTTTTGCTATTAATAATCTTAAACTATCCTATTATATGAAGTAAGGTTGGGTATTGTATGGGTCTGAACCAATAAATACCTTATGTGATTCCTCATAGCAATACCAATACTTTTTAGGTCAAAGCAGGTTTTTTATAGATATAGTTATCCAGGTATACAGATGCATACTGTTACTTGTATTTATTGTTTGCAAAACATATTAATGGTCATTAAATATCTCTTTTATAGAATTCTGATTAAAAAATATTTAAATATATACAACTTATTATGAAATGGGAAAGGAGATAAGAACAAATATACAAAAAATGCATCTTAAATAAAAGTGGTAGAGAACAGATTCAGTTGAAGGCACACCAGGCTAACAGCACCTTTTTTCTAGAAAGCAATGCAATAAAAACCGACATTACCTGAACCTAGAAGAGTCCACAGTTGAGCAAGGATGAATTTCCTTTACACTAACTTCAACATAACGCTGACATTTCTCCACTTTCTCAATTGTTAGTTTACCCTTGGCTGCCAGTGTAACATGACTGCATGATCTGACTGCACAGCTGATAGTTGTTGAAATGAGGAAAAAGAATGTGTGACATGTTCACATTACTATGAACGATAAGCTGCCCTAGGTAATGCTAGCCATGTCTTTGGTAACACAGAATTAAGAAAACATTAATGTAAATATGTAACTAATGTTTCTACCTAACAGGTCACATGAAGCTTGTCTTAACGTTACACTAGCTCGCTCTAGCATAATTATTAGCTTGCCAAACTCTAAACTAGGCTAACTACACTAACTGTTAGCCTAGTGAGACTGTTAGCCTAGTGAGAATGCTCTAGCTAACATGATTAGGCTAATAGCCAAACTCGATAGGCTACTTAAAGCTCAGTTATCATTGTTATTAATAGCAATTATTCAGAAGTTATCATAGCTAAGTTAGTTTATGTACCTGCTGAGAAAACACTGCTCGTTTACACATTGCAGCATACTTTCGGCTTGTTTTTCCCGGGCATGTTTGTGTCATCTGATGTTAAGTAAGTGACATCATGGGCATGTGGAGACACGGCCACGCTGGCCTCATGGAGGCAGTGTGTTGTTTCATTCGGCATCAAGGTACCTAAAAATGGAACCGAAATAAAACGCCCATTTCGATACCAGTAGTATCAGTTGACTTGGAACCGGTATCATTAAAGTAAATAAAATTGGTTGTAGTCACTACCTAAATATCACAGGATGAGTTTAATCCAGAATTGTTGGATGTTTAATTTTATTCAGGTGTTGAGATGGTTGGATCATAGCCTGAGCCTGACTGTGATTGTTAAGTCACACACTAACACGTAGACAAATAACTGAGCCGACGTTACAAGCTAAACCATGAGCACATCTATAAGTAGAACCCTAGACACTGTGTTCTTCATGAACACTAGTGCACGTGACCCGGGCCTAGGATACAGGGTTTTAATGGGCCCATGGTTGTATTCAGGGCTGCTCACGCGGTAGGCACACACAGGGCTATGTCAACGTCCCAACTGGATCAGAGGGTTACGTTGGTAGGACCAAACATGCAAGCATGGCAAACAGAAGAGTGAGAATGCACCAGTTGGTGACTGTGAACAAATACTCAAACTTCCTCTCTAAATTTAAATTTCAGTGGGACTTTATTGATATTGGAAACATGATGCTTGAAATGAAGTTTGTGTAGGGATGATCTTATAAGTGTATAACCTGCTATTGGTGCATTTTGCAAACAATGTAGACAGAATGGATAATGTCTTCTAGACTGTGGTCACTCAGGCTTACATACTGTATTCTGCACATTCTTTAGACGTGTATCTAACAGTCCTTCTGGTTTTGCAGTTTTATTTTATTTGAAAATGTTTCATTTGTTTTTATTTAGTGTGAACATGAATGTTTCTATTGGTTGTCTTCAGTTTCTGTGCTGCTAGAGTGATGCAGAGTAGCTGGCTTAATGGATTGTGCTCTTGGAGAAAATGGTTAGTTTGAGGGTTTTCTATTTAATGGAGCTCTTGTCTTCTAAATGTAAATGCAGAGATAATTCAAGTTTGCTTTGTTACATTTATGTAATAAAGTAAAAGTCCCAGTTCTGCCCTGTAGGCATTGTTTTGGAGTGTTTCAGCGGACATTTGCGGTGGAGCATTTTTCCCATGTGCTGAAATAGTGTCGAGCTTCACCAGAGTTTCAACGTTTAAACCTTTCGTCTCAGCTGCAAAATATATTTTCTTGTTTGTTAAAAAACAATGGCTCTATTATAAGTGATCTAAAGAACAATTAATAATTTACGAGTACCAAGTACTGATATTAACTTGTTTTTAAGCCTGTGTCTGGCTCAGCTAAATGAGCATCTTTCCTACCAATTGTCCCTGGATGCTGTTCTACATTTTTAGCTGGCCTGCGGCTATCTTCTTATACTTGGTTCATCTGCAAAGTAGAGGTGTAAGATGTGAGTAGGTAGTACTATATACTGTACAATACACCAGAGGAGGATGTGCTCATAGTTGAAATGGAGGAAATGGAATAGTATTTTACACTGTGTTTAATGCATTTAGCTCCATTCCATTTACTTGAGTCCAGACATTAATATGTGCCCATCCTCATCAATTAAGGCTCATCAGCCTCCACTGCTCTATATGGAGAGAGTAACCTTTTGTTTTAAAATTCAAGTTTGTTTGTCAAATACACACGATAGAGATACGTAGCGACAAGGGAACAATGCAAAATGTCTATGCATTGAATATTATTTGAGTTAGTCATGGGACAGCCTTCTGCAGCTCTACTGTTTGCGTAGGGGTTGGGTTAAATGCCAAAGTTTAATTTCAGCACTCCCTCCAGTTCATAACAGGCAGAAGCTCCAACCATCCCTATCATTTTATATGAGCCATAAACCCTTTCGAATGGCAAGTTACAGATTGCTTCCACATCCAATACAGGTATGCCCCTAATGTCTGAATTGGCCGCTATGCAGCAGAGGCTATTGTGCAGCACTGACATTTCACTGAGTGATGACATGAAATTCACCTTTCTGTCTGGCAACGCTGTGGGGAGGAGAGGGAGGGGTCATGCTAAGAATGTGTCCCGCTGCATATCGAGAGAGCAGACTGTATAATCATGTAAGTTATGTGAGCGATTATGCAAACTCACCAGATCAAATATATTAAAATATATATTATTCAAAGGTAATTAAGAGAACCTTGGGCTAGTCCAAAAAGGCCCGGGGCTGAAGCGCCACAAGCCCAGGTTACATCCACACTGTTGGTCAGTCTGCTTATGTCCATGGAGAGAGTGTGTGGTTTAGTGTGTTTAGATGAGATGGCATGAGAATTTGTAGTCCTGCAAGGCAAATTATTTATTTGAGTTCTCTTTATACACATTTAGGATTGGTGTGAAAATCTGATGATTTTTAGGTCATATTTATGCTAAAATATACATTGAGAACCATAATGCATTGGACAGGGTCAGTTTTCTTGAAATTTTGATTCTTAACTCCAGCACATTGAGTTTGAAAGGATACAATCACAATGAGGTTGACATGCAGACCATCACCTTAAATTTGAGGGTATATCGGATGAACAGTTCACAAATGACAGCACCTTTTGTTCATGTGCCCCGATTTTCAGTCCCTAAAAACATGGACAGTTTAAAATAATGTAGAATAAATTAATTTATGTCAATATTTGGTTGCATATCCTTTGCATCTAATGACTGCTTGGAGTTTGCGGACACTGGGTATCTTGACTGGTGATGCTCTGCCAGGCTTGTACTGCAGCCATCTTCAAAGCAAATGAAGCTGGCAGTCCTAAGGCTCAGAAATGAAAATCAATCAGGAACATTGCAAAAACCCTGGGCGTGCCCAAGTTTACAGTTTGGGTCATCATTAACTAGAAAAAAACAACCAGAACTCATTTATTCCAAAAGACCCGGTAGACCGAGGAAGACCACTGTAGTGGATGAACAGAGAATACTGTTGTGGTGAAGCACACCCTCCTGACAACAGACCAACAGATTAGAAACACTCCTGGATGCAGGTGTAGATGTGTCAAAGTCTACCATACCTAATAGACTACACCAGCAGGACTACAGAGAGTACACTACAATAATATATGTAAACCACTGCTAAGCCTGATGAACAGAAAGGCAAGATAGTTGGCTAAAAAGCACATAGAAGAGCCCCAGCAGTTTTGTAAAAAGTATTGTCGACAGATGAGACAAGGATTAACACGTGCCATTATCATGGAAAGTGGAAAGTGTGGAGAAAAAAATAAATGCCCATGATTCTAAGCATAGGCCTTCCACCTCATCCATGAAACATGATGGAGTGGGTGTTATGCCTTTAGCCTGTATGGCTGCCAGTGGAACAAGTTCACTTGTCTTCATTGATGATGTGACTGCAGACAGAAGTAGAATAATGAATTTGAATTTGAATCTAAGAAAGCTGTGGAAGCAAGAACGTGCCCTGTTCTTATTTACATATAACACACAGAAAATGTATGTGAGTCTGGCGAACATCAATCGATAAATTGACAGCCATTCAACATAAAATACAGACTGAAGTCATCAAAGATTAATCCTGAAGCTAAACAAACGAGAGAAGAAACAAAGTCATTTTCAATTGAATTGGAATTTCTCGTGTCACAGGTCACAGACAATGTTTTTTATAATCTTTATTTATTCATTTTTAGGTTAACAAAATTCCTAGTCTGGAAAAATCCAGACCCAAATCTGGAGGATATAAGGGTCTGGATCGAGTAATCAAAAGGACTCAACTCGAGGGGCGGCACCAAGCGTGCATTTGAAAATCTCACCTTACGCAATTGGATAACACTACGACCAATCACCAGTGGGTTTTCGCTAAGCCCCTATGGCAGAGCTAACTGGTAGATTAAACTCTTCCCGTATGAGGTCGGCAAAATAGCAAAAACGTCCTTCTTAAAAAGGAACAATTCGAGCGCTCACTTCTGTTCCTCTTTTAGACAAAAAGCCAAGTCTAACTCATTCATTGTAGCGACCAAAGCAGTTTCAAACAACTGGTGTACATCCATAGCGATCTTAGAACGTTTACTAATGACTTGAGGTCACACTCGCAGCGCTGTCGTCATCTGTTTAACACGCCTCTGGCCCGCCTATATCAGATACACCGATGTGATTGGTGCAGCTTGCCTACAAGGGCATAGTTAATGAGCAGCATTACTCTGTGCCAGAGTAACTTGCTGAGCAAATTTAAATTGTGCTCTCGCGAGAACTCTGTATTCCCGGAGTACCAAATTCCAACTTCACCTTTCAAACTATTACAAAGTTCCTCAAAATAGAATGCACATTGGAGAGGAGTGACTCATGCACTGTTAAACTTGACTGTAAAATTCCTAAACTTAAATTATCTGGAAGAAATTAAGAGACCACTGCAATAGAATTGGTTTCTCTGAATTGACTATTGACTACCTATATTGACTATGGGTATGTGTTTCGATAAAATGAACATTTTTGTTTAAATCCATTAACTACTGACATCATATCTCCCAAATTCCAAATACAAATATTGTCATTCAGATCACTGATTTTCAGAAAAATCTCAAAGAAAATGCAGTGTTGTCAGACGTTGAATAATGCAAAGAAAATAAGTTTAGTTAAATTTTTAAACAACGCAACACTAATGTGTTACCTTAAGAGCTCAGAAATCAAAATTTTGGTGGCATAATAATAATAACTGGCTTTCATGTGTCTTGGCATGCTCTCCACTAGTCGTTCACATTGATGTTGGGTGACTTTATGCCACTCCTGGTGCAAAACTCCAAGCAGTTCAGGTTTGATTGGTGGTTTATGACCATCCATTTTCCTCTTGATTATATTCCAAATGCAGTGGTCTCTTTTTAACAGAGCTGTACATTAACTCAATTAAACATATTCATATCATAATCTATAGAATGATATAACATCTGCATAGACGCCAGTAAACAACCAAATTTTCATCAAAGTCATGGAGACATACAGTACCTTGAAGGTATTATTTTAACATTAGCTGTCAATTATACAGACGCAGTCACTCGATGCTTCAAACTCTCCAGCATCCAATACAGACTATGCTGTTTTTGTTTCATATAATGATCATTATGTGGAAAAATAATTTGTGTTTGCATTATTATCATTGACAAGGTTTTAATACATTCTCTTATTTTCATAATAATAAAAAATTCCCAATTATTCCCACTGACATGTCATTCAACTCCTTCAGTGGGGAGTAAGGCTGGTTCAGGAGTGGACAGACATCGCTGCTGAGCCTGACGCTGCATCTGTTGGGCCTGGCACCAGGCAGGGACATCTGATTTAGTATCAACATATTGCTAATAGCTTGCCTGCATTGTTTGAATGTCAAATAAAAAAGGAACAAAATTGAATCACTACAATACGGTGTGAAGAAATTCAGTACTATAACTTGTTAATGTTAGCCGAGCAAAAGTAGCCTATTAAATTATGGACTAAGCTTACAGGTTAATTTTCACCATCTACGTTCTACAACCTCCTAACTTTTAGAAAAATTGGGTAACATATTGTTGATCTTTTCTTTCTTCTGACTTGCTATTAGTATTAATCCACCGGCACTCCTCATGCGCAATTGACAGCTAGCAAGTACAGTTCACGCCAGGTTTGGGGATAGGACTGAACCATTTCATGTGGAGGTGGGGGGATGCACAATGTGCAATACAGAAGCTATCAAGATGTTTACTTTATACCAAATACAAGAAAATAGGATTATAAGTTAACAATTTAATGTTGACCTTTTTTTTACCTAATGTTTTAATATGTTTTTAGGGATTCTTTTTAGGACTCCCATAAAATCGTCCTAAATTAATCCCATAGATACGCAAGGGGAGGCAGAGTTTAACTTGATCATGCCGCCGAGTTGGGTACATAGACTGTGTATAGTACTGGACGTAACCACATGTGACGTCACCCATTGGTTTGTGAAGAGCTGATTTGAGTCATCGAGTTTGCCGTTATGGGCGCAGCCATCATGGTTGCGGATGTGACGATTTTAGGCGCTATCTGACTGTGATGTTAGCTGAGAGTTGGCAACACTGCTTACGCTCTATGTTACGTTACACACTTTCACTGGCACAGTCAATGTCAATCACATCATAGCCACTCCCTAAAACACTCCCTGCTTTATCGTCAATTTTACAATCAACAAGACCATAATTCAAGAAATGAACATCACTTCCCATCACTAGTTCACAATCTTTTGAGCAACACTGTAGGTAGGAAAGTAGGGCACATCTTTGTCCTCTTAGGTCAGTGGGAATCTTTTTTCTGGTCCATTACAATAATCAATTTGGGGCCATGCCTCACAGTATTGTTACTTGCTAAAATGAAATTGAGAAAAAAATGACTCAGTAAAGTCAAGCCCACAAGGCTAATTTATTTACATCCATTATGCTACATCACTGACTGACTTCAAGCTCTAGGTTAAAAAAATAATTCACTTTGCTTTCAGTTCATTTTTACACTGTATTTACTCAGACAATCAATATGAAGATTTCAAGATGTCGTAGAGTTTCTGAACTATCCCAATTTACAGGACCTTGTTCCTTAGAGCATTGTGACAAATGTAACCAAACACTTGTTTTTTACCTAGAAGGCAGGAAACACATTTCTTTTGATCTGTTTGATATGTGGATTTCTGAGATTGAAAGCAGAACGTTTGGTCTGGGTTTGAATGTTTGGAAAGCCAATTTGAAAATGATTCAGGGGATTGTGTTTTTTAAGGGATCTATTTTTGTATTCATTATGCTTCAAAATATCTTCACCACATCACTGCTTCACAAAGATGTCAGTAGTAATTGGTGTTGAATTTGTCTTCTTTTTAGTAAGGTATTATTAGGCCTTCACACCAGAAGTGGTTTAACATTGCAATTATTATAGGATTGTCCATGTTCAGTTTAAATTTCTCAATCCCGTTTTCATTCTATTTAATATCTGGTTTAAGTGTCAGGTAAGGTGTGGTGGTTTGTTGGACATACTGCTCCTTTTTTTCTCTCTTTCTCTTTCTGTCTCTACTACATCTCTTTGTCTCACGCTCTTTATCTACATATAACTCGATTGATATCAATCTCTATCTACAGTATCTCTAATGATCTATCTATCTCTAGGCACATCATGTCTGTAATTCTCTATCACCCTGTCTAGATCTATAATGTGAAAGCCGAATATAGGCATATCAACATGTAAAGTTATTTCCTGATTCAACTTTGAGATTGAACCCAGGCTTAAATGTGGCATTATCCATGTCCTTCACACTAGAAATGGAACTCAATTAACCCTGTCCGTCAAAAATGTGTGTGTGCTGGTATGTCTGCGTGTGACACTGGAAGAATGAATGTTCTACTTGTGTGTGTTATGTCCTAACTATTTGTTTTTCATCCTTCAGATTCATTTAGAGCTCTAACGTTTGTGTCGAAATCATTTGCGTTTATTGGCTGTATTCATATCACCATCTTTCACTGCGGATGGTAGAACCTAAACACATCTAAATAGCATAAAGTAGCAATCTGTCCTAATATGCACATTCATAGACTCTCCAGACATGAAATGTTGAGTAATGATATTATGTTCCTCAAACCCCTCTATTAAAATGAATTACTATTGAGAGAGTGGAAAGTCGTGTTCATATAAATGGAAGCCTAATGTCTTCCGTCATAGGTGCTGCAGACTTACTACATCAGCAGAGGAGACAGCCATTGTGGACCAAAGCTGATAGCTTCTAAAGCACCAGAGACTGAAAAGAATGGAGAGAAAAAGAGCAAGAGGAAACAAAGGGAGTGGGAAAATGAGAGAAAGAAGCAGGTGGAGAGAAAGACAGGGAGCACAGTGTCTAAATAGAGAGTAGTCGGGGGATTTCAGGTGCTGCTTAATATTAGATGGATATTTTCCTTACAGGGACCCCCTTTTGAATTCAAGCCAAGCTACTCAGAACAGCCTGTCTCAATTATAAATGACCCTGGCATCTCTCTCTCTCTCTCTCTCACCCCAGCTATCTGTCTTCCAATTCATTGTTAATTCAAAGGTCTTTATTGGCATGGGAGGCATTTGTTTAAATTGCCAAAGAAAATAAAAAATGAAACAGTATATACAGTAGTATGCCTAACAACAACTTTTACAGTAGATTACATTTGAAACATTACACACATAGTATTTTCCCTATTAGATATGGTTTCTGGATATTTGATTTTAAATTAGTTTTTTAGTCAGTAGGTTCTAAGAACCCGCTTGTGCCCCCCAAAAAAACATCATTTGAGAAACCATGGTGACTGTCCAGGATTTCACCGCACATTGTGTGGGTGGTGTTGCTATCCCATGCCTGTGGTGGAAAATGCGTCTTCTCCTGTGCCAGTATCTCCTGTCTTCTGCCCCGCCGAGCCTTCACATCACCCAGTTAGGGAATCCGGAAGGGCTATAACCCACTTTTAATACCCTGATGTCAGTGGGGTAGCAGTTATAGCCCCCGGACTCACGGATGCTGTCGAGAGTAGCACAGATGATATAGTCCAACTCATTGAAATAACCATCCACCCCTACCGAGTCATTGTACTCTCCATGTCCTACCCGTGCCCGTCTGCCATGCTTTATCCTTCGCTGTCTTTTTGTTGGATGGTTTATTTGATAACAAATCCTGTGATGTGAGAAGGACATGAGACAAATGCAAAAGAGTACACTAAGAGCAAACAGCGTTTAATACAGAAAACACACATATCAATTAAAATGACTTGGTGGGTCAAACGCTTTTCATTAATAATATACTAATATACATGTACACACAACACAGATTACATGTAACAATGAACCACAGCTAACAGACACTAAAACAAGACAGATAGACAGATAAAAATATGACTAGTCAACAATGTGTCTAGTCATATGATAAAAAGAGCGGGAAAAACAGACGCCTGACACAAAACACGGCAGAAACCGGGTCCTACACCACCTCCCTTGAGGAGGAGACCGTGATACATTTGCTGTTTTTAGTTTATTCTCTCCAGTGTGAAATTGTTTTTGTTTAGCATTATTCTTTGGTGACTAAATGTGTTTCACTGTGGGGTATGTGAGCAGAGCCTGACCAAAAAACAGCTGTCAGTCTAAAATGTAATAGCTTTTTTCTGTGTTCACAGCTCAAATGCTGCTCTGCTTGTAGTATTTGGGGGTTTGCATTGTACTCTGCTTTAGCAACATTCTGAATGCAGAGTTTCAATTGTGTGTTTATCCCTGTTTTTCTTGAGCCTAATTGTGAGTTTTATGTTGGTTTTGATGTTGTAGAGAGCCTGTCTTGCCCCAGCTCTCAGGTCATTCACATTCTTGCTTCACGATACCTGTGGTATTGATGTTAAGGCTGAGGTAGATAGAGTTATTTGTTTGCTGTAGGCTAAAAGTGTCTAGGTAGAATTTATTTGTGTGTTGCTGGCATCTGAACCTTTTTTGGGAAATCATTATTTTTGTGTTACTGAGATTCACTGTCAGAATTTGATCCGACAGAATCTCTGCAGATCTCTCTCTCTCTCTCTCTCTCTCTCTCTCTCTCTCTCTCTCTCTCTCTCTCTCTCTCTCTCTCTCTCTCTCTCTCTCTCTCTCTGTAGCTGTGGATATACCTTTTCTGTGCAGCCTTTCATCTTACACTAGTCATAGTGAATGTTTCTGAGTCTGTTATTAGGTAAAAGAAAGGCAGCCTTCATTAAAAACAAACTATGGCTTACAAATCAACTGGAACATAAAACAAATAGAAAATGTGTTTTGTGTTCCAGTTCATTTGGAAACAATTTTGTTTAATAACCCAATTGATCTCATTAATCACATTTTTTTAAAGATAATCCTTTTCAGTTTCCGAACACTTTTGCCTTATTACTCAGAGACAGTCTGAGTAATAGAATGGTGTTGTCTAACCTTCCTTCTGTACTTCTTAAACAGTAGAAAGAAATTAGAAAACACCTTGAGTAGTTTTGTCTCACCGTCCTACTGTACCTCTAACAGAGCAGAAACAAATTAGAAACAATCTGAGTCAGCATAGTGTTGTCGCACCCTCGTTCTATACCTCTAAAACAGTGAAATGAAATTAGAAACAGTCTGAGTCACAGCATTGTGTTGTCATAGAAACAGATGAAGAATGGAAGTGGCCAACAGACATACAACATACATTCTCTTCTCTAATATATTATGGCATTTCTCCACCCAGCACCTGACGCTCTAGAACTCACTGTAACCATGACAATTGTCCTTTCCTTTCTGGTCGGCAGGGCAGATTGCTGAGTCGAGCTGCTCGTGCTCTTCAAGGGATTAAGCGTGGTTCGATATGGCAAATGCAGTGGAGAATTGTGTTCTTAATTCTATTAACCTGAGCACCCTATTTGAGATTGTGGGACTGACTAAGAGTAGAATAACCTATAGCAGTGGTTTTCAACCCTCTCCTTGGGGCACACCAGACGCTCCGCAGTTTAGCTGTAGCCGCTGAGATAGCACACCTGAATCAACTCACTTCTTATGATCAGACCCTTGATTAATGAATACAGTGAGCTAGTTCAGTGGCTACAGCTAAACTGTGCAACGTCTAGTGTGCCCGGCGGACACTGACCTACAGGCCATGTCCACACATAACATATGTACTGCACAGTGTTTCTCCACAGTGCAGGTCTATATAAAGGCCTGTGGGAATCATATGTACTGTTGTAAAGTCAAACCTGATAACGACTTAGCATGCTGAGCTTCTGAATCCTCTCAGGAGGTGATCCTGTTGACATCACAACACACCGCTATAGCCTGCTTGACCCGGGGCACTCCAGGAGAAAGGTCACCCCACTCAAAGAATAAACTGATTTAAATATAAAGAAGAGGAAAGTGAGATTATTGTGTAGATTGTGTTTAAAGAGACAACACTGTGTCATGTGAATGTGTTGTGTATGAATGAATGCAGTGCAGTTTTTAACTATGTTACTGATGCATATTATTCTTGAAGAAACAAAATGCCTCATGAACGTGATATACTGTAGCCTTAATGTTGTACGGTACAACATCTAAAACAGGAGTATGGGCTTCGTTTATCTTAATTCTAATAAGCAATGTAAAAAAGACATTGTGTCATCAAATCATGGTTACAACTATCATTGTTTAAGCATGGAATGTCAGGCCTTGAATCCATAGCTCCTATCTAGGAATGTTACATTTCCCCAGCCTCATTGATCATCTGCTGAAGGAAACACTGGTGGGAGGTTTCAACCATCCTGGTTTTGGAATCGCAGCTTGTGTTTCAAAAACATGTGGTTGCTGGCCTAAAGAACATCTAGATGTAGGTTAGTCTTAAAGGTCCAAGCAGCAGTTGAAAGAAGACGAAGGCGTCTCCCGTCCACAGTTCTGTTGAAATAATGTTTGGATGCTTATTAAATAGCTGCACATCATAATAACGTACAACTGGTTTGGGTTTGAAATGTTGTTACAGTACATAACGGATGTGATGGTATTACAAGAGTCTCCAGACAGCAAACAGTTATTCAGCCAGGCAGGTAGTAGGCCTACTCCTCCCCCACTGTCCTACAATCTTTCCCCTCCACCATACACGTCATCTCCCTCCATTCTTTAGCTCCAGGTCTAGATGCTCAGTCAGTTCTCACATGTTCACCAGCCAACCTGCTAAACAATATCCAGCCCACCCAGATGAGAAAAACATTGTATTGGCATAGAGATTATTTCACACATCATTTGATCTCCACTTGTATCTCTATATATAGACGTTTCCAAATGGGCTTAGATATCCCTGAGTAAGATTACCAGCACCCTGCATTTAAGCATTTCTATTGTTATTTGTAATTGATGTGGTAACATTATCCTTGATCCTTTCTGTTGTCTCATTCATTGTTTACATGATGTGAACAGTGTAGTTCGCCATGAACTGTCATTCATCATTTCCTACTGGAATGTTGCTCGTTTATAACAGTGTCTGTATTGCTGCTCATTGTTAATTTCTGTGGTGCCAACCATGGTAAAAAATGAATGTAAATTCATCTGATACTTCGAAAGTACCAACCACTATCATCAACCACAATCATCAACCACAATCATCAACCACAAGCATCAACCACAAGCATCAACCACAAGCATCAACCACAATCATCAACCACAAGCATCAACCACAAGCATCAACCACAATCATCAACCACAAGCATCAACCACAATCATCAACCACAATCATCAACCACAATCATCAACCACAATCATCAACCACTATCATCAACCACAATCATCAACCACAATCATCAACCACAAGCATCAACCACAAGCATCAACCACAAGCATCAACCACTATCATCAACCACAAGCATCAACCACAATCATCAACCACAATCATCAACCACTATCATCAACCACAATCATCAACCACAATCATCAACCACAAGCATCAACCACAAGCATCAACCACAAGCATCAACCACTATCATCAACCACAAGCATCAAC
>JACXGM010008354.1:6454-29173 GCA_016801145.1 Umbra pygmaea
GTGCAATGTTCACCATATACAGAGGGTGACATGCATTTCCTGAATGATTTTGTCGTTCGTTTGACACCCTCAATTTTAACAGAAGTTATTGAGTGGTGGCAGATTGAGGTAATAGCATTTCCCGTTTGGGTTTTGGCATTTTGATGTGAGTCATCCACATCAATGATCAAACTTTTATTAGCGGATGTAATTATGTTTTAAGAATAGTCAACGACATAGACGTATTACAATAACTGTAGTGGACACTTTATTTTGTAATGTTTGGTGAGTTATGGCACTTTTCAGTTAGAATTTGTCACGTTACAGAGCCAGACAAGACTTTGCGTACGGCCCGCACATTCTCACGCATCCTCAAAAGTTTCAGTGACGGACCGCATATTCTCACGTCAAGTAATTTTTTATACATCACACTGTGTTCGGAAACCAGCGTATGCAAGCTTTTCGTGCATACGCAACGTTTATACATGAGGCCCCTGGTCATTAGTTCACCTACCCTAGTGTTGTTTCTGCACTGCCACTTTGTATTCCGTTAAATGTACTGTAACTCTCTAGCTCAGACCCTATTTTTCCACTGACTGTAAGGCATAGGTCACTGTTCTTTCCAAATATCTACCTCCATATGCTGATATGTGTTGCAATATCGGTAAAGATAAGTATTGTTTAATCTGAAGACCTGTACACTGTATTCCTGTTTTTATTATTTTCACTCTGTACTTTGTTTTTTAATTTATGTGTAACTCTGTCTTCTGCACCTCAATGCTTTTATCTTGGCCAGGTCACCATTTCAAATGAGAAACTATTCTCAATGTGCTTACCTGGTTAAATAAAGGTTAAATAAAAGAAAATAGTTCAGGATTTATGGCCTAAACTGTATTCTTGATTACTAATTATATTTTGTAAAACACAATTAATTGTCAACAACATCTATAGACCTGAACCTGACACTGAGAGCTTTTACATTTTTTCAGTTTTTGTGTGCAAAAAAGATATGTATACACAAAATAAAATATACCCTTCTTGAAACAAGCTAAATAATCTTAAATCTGGCCAAATTGTCCTGTATCAAGCAAATAAATCTGCCAATGGGGTAAGCATTTTTTCCTTGCCAAGAATTCTTGAAATTAGCAAAAAGTCTTGACACTGAGAAGCACAGATTTATCTTAAAACTAGATAAAAATGCTTAAAACTAAGCAAGTTTAGCTAGATACAAGCCCTTGAAAAGTTGTTATTTTAGATTTTTTTGTCAATTGTTCTTATTTTTAGAGTTTTTTTTCTTAAAATTAAATACCAACATTAGTACAAAAATCTTGAAATGAGATGAAATTTCTTGAAAAAGAAAACTTTAGCTAGATACAAGCCCTTGAAAATTTTTTATTTTAGATATAAATCCTTAAAATTATTTTTTTTGTCAATTGTTCTTATTTTGAGAGTATTTTTCTTATAATAAAATTCCTAAATTAGCACAAAAATCTTAAAATTAGATGAAATTTCTTGAAAAAGACCATGCAATATAAGTTACTTTGTCTTAAAATAAGCAGCATGAAGCATTCTCACTTTGAGGGTCTTTATTAAACAGATATGATATTATTCCAGAGCCAATCAGAATATACACCTCTGATTTCAAAATAAAGGCTGAAACAAGTTTAATTTTCCATTAAAGAAATGTACACTGTTCCTTACTGCCAATACACCAAAAATGTAGAACAAAAGAAAACACATCCTCTGGTATAATTAGTCTAAACAGTAACAATGTATATACCATCTCTCCATTTCAAATGACATCTCAATTTCAGTGATGCTCAGTAACTAAATGTGAGGTACATGTTTCAACAAACACCATATGAGATTTATCTACTTACTCGATGAACGCTTGCCATTCAGACATGGCTTTCTTATACAAATGTGTTACATCGCACATCTCATCTCCCAGCACCTTGGTTTGCAACACACAAATGTTTGGCAATAGACTTAGGATACAATAGGTCAAGTGAAGGCCATGAGACAGAGGCCCCTAATACTACCATTCTTTGGAAAGTGCACATCAGTGGAGGAAGGCATTGCAATCTTCTGATTGGGAGATAACAAAATAATCAATGTAGAATATTAGGAAACAGCTGAAAACAAGTAACATGTTTCATTCAGTACTGTAGTTATGTTTCACATATCACAGTTTGAACCATCATGCCTTTCATACCCATGAGAATCAAGGGTATAAAATCATTTTGGCTTCTTTAAAAATATGTGATGAATGTCACAATGAACAATTGTTTGCTTGATTTTGAATAGCTTTTTTAAGGGTTGAAGTTATTGTAGACCCTTTGGTGTATGAAACCCATGGTCATTCACATATATTAATAGGGTGGAAAGCTTTAAATGTCACTGCATAAAATACTCACCTTAAGAACATGGCCTTATTGCTCAAGCCCAGCTTCTTTGGTGGTGCAGTTCCAGATGGGATGAGCAATGGCAAAGCTGGGAAAACCACTGGTTTGAAAGAATCAAGTTTATCCCAATATGCAGCTTTTGAGTAGTTTTCCCAGTCTGTAGTAGTCAGTTCACAAAAACCCCAATGAACAAGCGAGGAAGAGAGAGAGAGACCCTGCCCGGAGGAAGCCCGGGGCCCCCATCTGGAGCCAGGCCTGGATGGAGGGCTCCTCAGCGAGCGCCTGGTGGCCGGGTTTGCCACGGAGCCCGGCCGGGCACAGCCCGAAGAAGCAACGTGGCACCCCCCTCTCCATCCCATGGGCCCACCACCTGTGGGAGGAACCGCTGGGGTCGGGTGCGCTGCCAAATGGGTGGCAGTGAAGGTCAGGGGCATCGACGGACCAGAACTGGGCAGCAGAGGCTGGCTCTGGGGACGTGGAATGTCACCTCTCTGTGGGGGAAGGAGCCGGAACTGGTGCGGGAGATGGAGCGCTACAGAACTGTGTAATACCTTTATCCAAATCAGTCAAGGGTCATGTTAAACTGTATTTTCATGTTCGTCATGTTTATAATAAAAATAAAAAATGTTTTCATTTTATAAGATTCTTAAATTGAGAAATCGTGCAAGTGGTCTCAATCTTAAAATAAGAAAGATAAGCTTGTTCCTTTGCTGGGATAATTAGCAAAGTATGTCCACACCTTACTTAAATCGAACTTGAAATTAGTTAGTAAATCTTATTAAGAAAAAGTTAGATATATTTTCTCAAAATAAGACTATTTTCTTATGTGAAAAATGCTTGACAAGAATTCTTTTTCTTTTTAAACTTAAAATACGACTAATTTTCTAGAAATAGAGATTTTTTACTTTCTTAAAAATCTGTTTTTGCAGTGCATTTTGGAACAACTTACATTTTACTGCTATCCAGATGTTGTCTTTTCCAGGGACGTCCCTCCATTTTCCAGTAGGAAAACGGCTAACCACATTCTGTACGCAGAGAGTGCATGTGTAGCATGGCCTGCCTGTAGTCCTGACCTGTGTGGCGGTGTAACTATGGCTTTTGGTTTTGAAGATAGGAGAAAGGTGCAGGAGAATGTGTTCTAGATTTCATTTAGAACCCGGAAAGAAACAAACAACTAAGTTGACCTTGGCTATGTAATTATACAGGTGACTGTGATGCCCAAAACAACAGAGCTGTACATCAATCTAGTAGCGCACAAAGACAAAGCAGTGTTTACAGATTTAAACTTTGAAATACTCACTGAACAACAGCAGAGCACCATATGAATAAAACACACTAAGTATACATCGATTTGAACCATCTCAGGATGAATATTCATAAATCTGTATTATATATGTATTGTTTGTCATAGTATCAAACAAGACAGCCTGATCTCTCAGAAAAATGTGAAATGACCAAAGACTCTTAGAGTGAGACCTTGCTGTTAACTCAATCTAAGCCTTACTCAAACCCTATCCTTAACCACTCAGAAACCTTGCTGGTAACTCAATGTAAGCCTAACTCAAACCCTTACCCTAACATTATCCAGTCAAAAACCTTGCTGTTAACTCCATGTAACATATATTACATTGTAATGTATTGTTTGGAAACATGGTGACCGTGAGGAAAAAAAGGATAAAAAAGCACATTTGCAACACGTATGCACCACACTGGAATGGAAAACAAAATACATGCAAAGGGTCTGCCTGGATTTGAACTTGCATGTTTATACACCCTCCCACTGTCCCCCTCCTACCAACCTGCAAAATCTATGCTATTTACACTCTGCTATGTCATCATGCGACTCCCGGAAACTGCCACGGATTTTGAAGTTAAGTTAAGTCCGTGGTCATTTCACAGAATTCTGCAAGATCATGTTGCACAAGAATATAAAGCATACATGCCTACATACCCCATCACAGGGAAAGTAACATCAAACTCAGAGTCTAGGGAATTTAAATACAAGATTAGGTGACAACTTTAAGGTGTGTTGCTTAACTAAGGCAGGTTTGAGGAGGGAAGGATCTAGGATATCCATCAAAACGACCCAGCTCCTCTCCTCAGTTCTGTACCCCTCCCCGTTGATCAGGTACTCAAGGCACCCCCTGCATCGCCCGGAATCCAACATGGAATGGACCGTGTAAGCTGCCCCCCCTCCCAACATCCAGAGGAGGAGTGGTGTCAGCGGTAGGTCATGTTGTTTATCCTCCGTAACACCTTGAATGGTCCATCAAACCGAAGCCATCATTTTGTACATGGCAGTCGTAGCAAGAGATTGCTATGTGTCGACAACCACACCAGATCACCTGATTGGAACACAAGTGCATCCCTGCGGTGGCGATCAGCTTGAAGCCATTGTCTGTACACAGCATGTCAAAGATGGACATGGGCAGCATCCCAAACTACCGCTGTGCATCGAAACCAGTTGTCCACTGAGGGAACCTGCATCTAGGTAGGTTGCCAAGGACCCAGTGTGGGTTGGTATCCTGGGATGCATTGAAAAGGAGTAAGGTTAGTAGTGGAATGGTGAAGGAAGTTCTGGGCATACCCCACCCAGGGCAACATCGGTGCCCTCTCCTCTGGTCAGTCTTGGGAGTAACTCCATAAAAAGTGGCCTATCACTTGGTTAACCCTCTCAACTTGTCCATTAGATAGCCAGAGGTAAAACTCACAGTAATCCCCAATTTTTACATAAACGCCATACCTGGTAAGTAAATAGGGTACCTCGGTCTGACATAATGGCTTCTAGAATCCCATAATATCAAAGTGGGTTCAGCTACTGGTTAGACTGAGTTATAAAACGAGTAATTAAAACACTTAGTTAGTTCATTACATTAGAATATTATAATAATAGGTATTATATTACAATAGCCTATTATTGTTTTATGCCCAACATGGTATTGTAAAATGAGCTTACACTCTTTTTTATTAACATTTGTATACTGTACTTTAACCCTTCAAAGTCCATTGACGCTCTGGTGGGTGTACATAGACTTAAAAATACTGAATATCCATAATCCTCTAAACATAGTATCAAACAAGAATATAAAGCATATATGCCTGCATACTCCATCATATGGTGTACATACATCATACAGGGAAAATAACCAACATAAAACTCAGAGTCTAGGGAACTTAAATACAGGATTAGATTGGATGACAACTTTTAAGGGTGTTTGCTTAACAAAGGACATGCAATAGTAATCAAAACTCTGGAGTGGTGTAGTGCTGAGAAGGGCACAGAGTTAGACGTGTCATGTGCATTATGAAGTACAAAATAAAGCAACAAAGGCCTGTCAGATTTATCAACACACCTTTGGCAGAAATAATTACATGGACACAATTACTTCAGAAATAATTACGCTGACATGAGTGTTTCAATCAAACTTTGTACAAAAGGGGATAGACAAACTGTTGGCTCGAGAGCCCTCAGCATATCCTTTCTCCAACTAGGCCGTCCCCCAGAGCACAGTTTTATTAGATGTACATGGGTGTGGTCACAATGTGTTAAATACTCATTGGTGCTGTGTGCTAGTCTTCCCAGCAACAGTGAGTGCATGCTACTTGCGTGAGCGTGTGTATGTGTGAGCAAGTAGCTGAGTATATGAGTGTGTGAGTGTGTCCTCCAGAGAAGAGAACAATGTGGTGTCTGTGTGAGATTAAATGAAACACCATTCGGTTATACAATGTTTTCACATGATAACAAACAATATTTACAATATTACTAGAAATATATCTAATATTTCTATCATTTCCTGTTTATCATTTGAAAACATTTAATATCCGTACACCACCATTTGTTAAAAACATGTTCAGTAGTCACATCATTACAAACATTTTCAAACCATATCTTCTGCGTCCTCCCGTGGTAATACCTTATACTGCTGTTTATACAGAATTAGTTGCATACTAACAAACAATCTGGTAATCATCCTTTCAATCATGAGTCTAATACAGGGTAGGATATATGTGGTACACATATGAGTGGTATCCATGTTAGATATGGGTCACACTTCCGTCTGAACAGAGTCTGTGTATTTGGTGATGTCTCATTGGCCATTGAAACTCTACCTAGTTCCTTATTGATTAGGGATCAGTCGTTTTCTTCACAGGGTTTGAGACGCTATGCTTCTAAACAGCACAGCCCCTGTGTAGCCCTGATTTCCCCACTAATCAAGGTCAACTGGCAGTGGCGATTGTAGATTACAGTGGCTGAGGTGGAAGCATTTACTCTGCTCTGCGATCTTGACTGCTGTTGGGGTGATAAGAAGCACTTGGAATGATCCCTCCCAGCGGGGGCTGGACCAGCACTTCCTCGTGATGACCTTTACGTACACCCAGTCTCCAGGAGATACGGTGAGGTGTTCCTGTGTGGGAGACAGAGCATCATATGGCAGTGAGTGCGGCATGGCAACTTGTCTTTCTGTAAATACCTTTTCCATGTATTCAGCTGATGTGGTTTCCTTTTCCCCATTCTCTATGTCTGCTGAGAATAGCGGCTATCTAAAAGCTTGCCCATATACAATTTCAAAGGGTGTCAAACCATTATTAGTAAGTGTTATTCTCATGTAAAGTTTCACCAGATCTAGGCATGCAAGCCATGGTCTCTTAGTTTCTTCCATGCAGTCTGGACTTTACCGTCCCTTTTGTGCATTCGACCAATCCCGCACTTTGAGGGTGATATACACAGTGTGTTTTTAGATCATAGATTTGGGGCGCAGATGGCTCAGTGGGTAGGGTGTCAGACTTGTAGTCAGAAGGTTGCCAGTTCGATTCCCGACTGAGCCAAATGTTGTTGTGTCCTTGGGCAAGACACTTTACCCTAATTGCTCCCAGGTCGTTGCTATAAATAAGAAATTGTTCTTAGTCAACTTACCTGCATAAATAAAGGTTAAATTAAATTAAAAAATTAATCAATAGCTAGATGTTCTGCCACCTTCTTTACTACACTATTAACAAAATGTGCTCCATTGTTACTGTATATGCGGCAAGGAATGCCATGGTATGGGATTATAGTCTTGTATATGGCTTTTGCTACTGTGATGGCGTCAGCATTTTTGGAGGGTACTATTTCAACCCATCTGGAGAAATCATCCACCAAAACTAGACAGTATTTGTATGGGCCACTACGATTTAGCTCTATGAAATCCATGTGTATTGTTTCAAATGGATAGGTTGGTTGTGGAAACCTGCCTCGTTTAGGTCTTAGATTCCCTTGGGGATTGTGTCGGATGCACATAACACATTGTCTAAAAAACATTTTTGTATAGGAATTAAATCTAACGTTTTAACACATCTTTTAATTAAGTCTACCATCCCTCCTGTTGAGACATGGCAAGGCCCATGGCTCAAAATTGCTGCTATTTTGTACAGACTTTTGGGTAAAACTGGTTTTCCTGATTTTGCACACATATTCTCTGTGTTTACTGTTGCTCCCTCTGCTAACCAATGTTTATTTTCCGAGGTGGGGGCACATTCCTGTCTGTCTTTTAGTATCTCATGATTTATGACCTCATGATTGCTGGCCGCAACATACTGATCATACTGCCTGTATGTTCCCCTTGCTATAGTTTTAGCACTTTCATCTGCTAGTCTGTTTGTCTGTGTGACTATGTCTTCCCCTTTTTTGGGTGTGCTACACATTTACATATAGCTATTTTGGTAGATAATATTACAGCTTTTAAGAGTTGTTTTATTAGTTCAGCATGTGTTACTGACTTGCCTGTTGATGTGATCATTCCCCTTCGGTGCCATTGGGCCGCAAAGAAAAATATGGTGGAGAACGCATACTGGCTATCTGTGTAAACTGTTATCTCTTTGTTCTTCCCTAATGTGCAAGCTCTCACGAGTGCAATCAATTCTGCTGCCTGGGTAGAATGTTTTGGAGATATTTTTTTCGCTTCTACTACCTTATTTGGTGGTTCCACTATAGCATACCCAGAGAGGTTTCTCCCTGTTTCATCTTTTGAACAGGATCCATCTACAAACCAGGTTATGCTTCGCTGTAGGGGTGTATCTGTTAAATCCTCTCTGGGTAGATATAGTTTTTCAGTTTGCACAATGTAGTTATGTGGCTCTCCATCCTCCTCTGTAGGTAGGAGAGTAGTTGGATTTAGCATGGTACATTCCTTCATAGTCAAATGGGGTTGAGACAACAGTACTGCTGTATATAATAATTGTCATGCCGGAGTAAGGAAACTCATTTTTGCATGTAATAATAGTACTTCTACTACATGTGGAACTAACAATGTCAGCTGAGCATTCTATTGCCATTGCTGCGGCACACGGATTGAACGCGTAGGGGTAGTGAACTAGCTAATACGTCTAGTTGTTTTGAGTAAAATGCTATGGGTTTCAAATGCCCCCCATGTTGTTGCAACAGTACAGAAGTCATAAACCCCCCTTTGTAGTCCACCGTTTGTGTGAAATGTTTCCTACAGTTCGGCAAAGACAGCACTGTGGAGGATTGTAAAATCCTGTTTTAGATTTATGAATGCTTCCTCTCCTTCTTTGGTCCAAAATTATTTTGTTTTTCATAGCCGTTGGCTTGTTGTATATTAAATCTTGCAATGGTTGTACCTTTTGTGAATATGACAGTACCCATGCTCGGCAGTAGTTGCACAGACCTAAAAATGCCATACTTTGTCTCTTGTTGATTGGTTTTGATGCCTGCGCTATAGCCGCTTTTCGACTCTCATGCAGGCACTTCCCTTCTTTGCTTAGGCTGTGACCTAGGTATGTCACTTGCTGTGGCACCCACTGAAGCTTCTGTTTTTTTTACTTTATTTCCTGTTTTAAATAGATTTTCAAGCAGTGCCTTCAAATCTGTTCTACACGCTTCCTCATTATCTGACGCTATGAGAACGTCATCCACATAGACCAGAATTTGGCTCCCTGCTGGAGCAACAAATATTGACAAACAATTGTTGACTGCCTGGTTGAATATTGTCGGACTGTCACAAAAACCCTGGGGTAGACGATTGGTATGGAGAAAAAGGCATTGCTCACATCAATGACAGTAAAGTATTTGCTTTCAGGCTTCAGTGAGTTCAACAATGTGTGGGGGTCCGGCACACAGGGTGCTCTAGACAGGACTGCCTCATTCACTTGGCAGAGATCTTGTATCATTTGCCAGTTCTCTCCATCTGCCTTTCTGACAGGGAAGATTGGTGTGGGGAGTCTGGTCATTCTCTTATGATCCCTGCTTTCAGTAGGGCCAATATGACTGGTCGAATGCCCTTGAGGGCGTTAGGCTTTTTTTGGGGTTATGATTACTGGTGAGGCAGTGGTCATTAACCCTACATCAGACGACCCTGACGTCCACAAAGCATCTGGTAACCCTTCTAGGTCTTTCTCGTCCTCTTGGGTGAGTAAAATATCTGTGGTAAAATATCAGTTTGACATCTCATGCAACATAGGCATCACATTTACCACCCAAACTAACCTTTTCTTAAATTTTTCACAGCTATGGCTGTACTCCCATTCACTATCATCAATGGGTTTGTAGTAAGAGGCCCATTTTGCTCGGGTCCCGAAATGTCCTACATCCTTCCATCCTTCCCCTTTGGGTTTGTTTAGCGAAATGTGAGCTGTCCAGCTCATCATATATGTGTTTTGCCTGAGGTGGTAGGTCGACACATGCTATAGCTCTGTTACATCTGTCTGCATATAGATAGGGTATAGTCACACTGGTGTCTCCTAAATTGAGGAATTTGTCTACATATTTGTTGGCAGGGGAGTGTAGCAAAGTCATGGTTACATTTTATTTATTTGGTGTCATGACGTCTTCCATGTCACCTAATGTATCCTCCGCCATCCCCACAAAGTTCTGCGGTCTAATTCGTGTTTTGGCGGGTGTCAGTTCTAGGGAACACCAGAGTTGTTGTCCTTCTTTTGCCATGAAAATCCCACCAGTGGTATGATCAACATGTACTGCTCTCATGTATTGTCTACTGTTACCAACCCTATGCCCAGTTTCTACATCAGGTCCCTTCCTAAAAGGTTGACGGGGCACTCGGGTGCAATCACTTCTGGTGCCTTTATCATAGTGTTAGTTTCTGGGTCTGGAATATGTACTGGTTTAGAGGTTTTGTTGCGCATTATACCACCATTAGCTGATTTTACAAATACACATGAATTAGAGGCTTGTAGCCCTGGGACTTTGCAATGAAGTACAGTTTCACATGCTCCAGTATTGCACAAGAATGTTACAGACCTCCCATTTACTTCTAGAATTATGGTTGTTTTTTGTTCCATATTAACGAACACTTCACATGCTTGGAGTATGTCAACGGTATAAATGTTTTTACTGTCTTGTCTGAGGTTAGAACGGTCGGACCCTGTTCCTCTGTGTCTTTATCTAGTCATTTCTGGTCTGTTTCATGGTTATCCTTTTCACCCTTATTGTCTCTGTCTCTTTTTGGGCATCAACAGTTTCATGCAATGTGTCCCTTTTTCCCACAATTGAAGCAACGCCCGTCATTTTTATAATCTTGCTTGTTCCCTTTATTTTTTCCTTTCCTCTGGTCCTTTCCCTGATAAAAGACCTCGCTCCCCCCATCTTCCTCATCCATCCAAAAAGTACTTTATTTTTCTTTGTTTTTCATACCTTGGTGGCATGTCTTACCCATTGCATAAGTTGAGTGGGGTTTTGAGTAGCAAGTTCAATGTCATGCTTACTGACCCAATTACCTATGTGAGGGAGCAGTCAACATGTTTTAATTGTTGTTGATAGGGGCTGTTCGGTACAACGTTGTACGCTATGCCTGAGTTTGCTCAGAACACTTTTTCCATCCTAACCATAAAATCATCAGGGTCCTCATCAGTTTTTTGTTTAGTTTGGCCTATTTTTCCATAATCTGCCCTTTGTGCGCATGCTTCAAGCACTCGTGTGCTTAGTTGGTCTAACTGGTCTCGGTATTCTACACCTAGTTGGCCGTTATCTGGGTATGGGAACACATTTCTTCCTGTATATGCTCCTCTTATTTCTTCCTGTATATGCTCCTCTTACACGCCCCCATCTCCTCCCTAATGAAGCTTACATGGCCTCCCTGTTTCCTGCCCATTTTAGTCTGTAGGAATGTATGACATCAGTCAAAGCATTCGCCCACTCATCTACTCCCTCCTCTGGGGGAGATATCCCGGCCACTGCTTGTGTGGCCTCAGCCTGAATCGAGGGACGGAACACATACATGACTG
Organism: Umbra pygmaea; assembly: GCA_016801145.1. Lineage (NCBI taxonomy): Eukaryota > Metazoa > Chordata > Actinopteri > Esociformes > Umbridae > Umbra > Umbra pygmaea. The sequence continues at coordinate 18,076 of JACXGM010008354.1, forward strand.
TTCCTGTCGCATCCCCATGTGGGTCTGGGACTGCAATCATTGGGAATGTCTCCACTGTCCCTCCTACAGCTTCCTGTTCTTCCTTGTCCAAATTCCTTTTTGGAATTTTCAGAGTACGTCTGTCCCTAAGTTCTCTGAGGTCTGGGTACATTTTTTGGTGCTCTTCCTGTGGGGCAGTGGGGGTCTGTCTTATGGGATTGTATGGTGGTGGTTCTACTTCGCCTACTGAGGCTTGGTTTTGGGGCTCAGTTGGATGCCTACGGTTCCGTCTATTTCCCCCCGTCACTACCTCTTCTTCTCTTTTTAACATGATCTCACTCACTTTTCCCTTTTGCTCTTTTCGTTTATTTAGACCATATTTTATTTGATTTATTGATTGATTGCTCCAACCACACCTTTGCTAAAACCAGCTCTGCTTATTTTTCTGGTTTTCTTTTACCTTTAGCCTGACTAAGTTCTACTTCCAATACGGTTGCCACCTGCTGTAAATGACTGTGATTGTTTAGGCTACCGATGAACCCATACTTTCTAGTCCATTGTGGTAAATGTTTGGTACTCCCTGGGGTGAAATGTTCCATAATCTTTACATCTCCTTTACGGTCCTCCTCAGAGGCTTTACCTTGATCACTTCCCATTATGACAACTGTAGGACGACGTCACTGGAATGTCTCTTGGACCACACTCAACTCCTAGACAACAAGCTTCTAGACTCCACTCTAATAATATGGGAGTCTTGTTGTCTACTTGGGGTATCCCAGAGTTTTGAGAATGTTTTAGACCAGTTTTCTTGTCCTACATAAATGATCAGTGTCTAATTCTCCTGTCAAAAAATGACTGCCAGACTAGGTTGGCGTCCCAGGTGGATACACTCCAGTCTCTCTTTCCACACACACACTTATTCTCAACGTAATTTAAAATTTGTCTTCGTAAAGACTAGGTTAACCTTCTATGTCGTACTTTGCCTTCTGGTCACATCTTGACCTATTTTAGTTAGTAACATAACTTCTAGTACTCTGCAGTTCCGACTCAAACTGTGTCACTTTCTGTCTTGTGCTTCCCGTTGCAATCCCGTCAATCCAGCCCTGTCAGCCGGAGGTGGGCTCTAATCACTGGCCTGATGGTAAAATTGTCCCTCAGGGCTTTGCTTCAGGACACCTGAAGTAGACCTGGCCGTCAACGGGCTTCGGTGTGCCTCCCTCCGTTTGTCAGCGTCTGGGTATGTTGGGATCCCAGGTCTCGGCACCAAAGAAATGTCAGATTTATCAACACACCTTTGGCAGAAATAATTACACGGACATATTTACTTCGGAAATAATAAAACGGACACAAGTGTTTCAATCAAACTTTGTACAAAGGGGAAGGAACAAACTGTTGGCTAGAGAGACCTCAGCAAATCCTTTCTCCAACTAGGCCATCCCCCAAAGCACAGTATTATTAGATGTACATGGGTGTGGTCACAATGTGTTAAATATTCATTGGTGCTGTGTGCTAGTCTTCCCAAAGTGAGGGTATGCTACTTGCGTGAGCGTGTGTATGTGTGAGCAAGTAGCTCAGTATATGAGTGTGGGTGTCCTCCAGAGAAGAGAATAATGTGGTGTCTGTGTAAGAGTAAATGAAACACCATTCGGTTATACAAAATGTTTTCACATGATAACAAACAATATTTACAATATTACTAGAAATATTTCTAATATTTCTATCAGGCCCTCTACAGTTGCACTGCTGAGGACATGCATAATGCGGAATGTGTTTTCAAAAATAAATTCAATTTACTAAAACATCACATCATGTTAATAATGTGTGTATTAATACAGAACAGGGTGATTTACTGTTTTTTGTCCATCCAAACTTTTTGGGATTTGGGTTTGTACCTTTGTGACAATCCAATATATAATTGTCAGTCTTAATGCTGTTAGTATGCACTTGCATCTTGTAAAGCCATTTACATTATATTTTACAGACAAAATAAACATGTACTGCCTACACTGTGTAGGTATTCATGAGTAAATCAATACTCACTGTGGACTCATATAGACAATAATACATTGTAACACTGTCTAGTGGTAAACCATAATTATAACACTTATGTAATGTAGACATGAGGAGTTGTGCTACCACAGTGTGTGTTTTTGTGTGTAACAAATCACTGCATAGTGCAGATAATTATTATTCATTGTTAATTTGTTCAAACCATATATTTGTTTGAATGACATCGTTAATAAAACTTGCATTTATAAATGGTATGATCTACTGGTAGGCTGAAAAATATGTAAAAATACACATTGTGAGGCTACATTTACAAGCAGAACAAACATATGAAATACATTTAGTTGGAAATAAATACTGATTTCTGATGGGGTCCCCGGTACTTAAGGAATTCAAATATACAATATTTGATTATGATGTTACATTCCAATCTGAGTATAGCTTGGAAAAGCAATGGCAGGGCAAGCATATGGTGCCCTTTAAAGCAATAGTCTAAAATTACAGTTCTTATACTTCCTCTGGCCCATTGCCTAGGTCAGGCTATTGTCCCTGCCAATACAGCAGCAATGTTAAATAACAAGTAAATTAATTATTTTGCAGAGGAGCGAACCAGTGAAATTAATCTATGGTGCCAGTCATCTTTGTACCCATGCACTTCACTGATGACATTTTACTTTCTGAAAGGGTTTGAGACGCTGGTTCCATTCTTACATTCTTGGAGTTTCTAGGACACAATGGCTATTGGGGGGATGCATGTCGATAGATGAAATTAGAAGATGGTAATTCCGGTTTCCATTTCTATAGTAGAGAATCACATTCCGCATTCATCTTTGTTTACCGAAGACTGCCTCAGTCTCATGCATATTTAATGATTTGGTGGACACCAGCGAGCCACGGAAATCTTTATTAGATAGATGGCTTTTTAATCCAATTCATGACAGATATGAAAAAGTACAATGCCAGCATAGGAGGAAAAAGTTTTCCAGCCACAGAATCAATTCAATCATGAAATTAACACAACCCAGCATAGATTTGGGTCTTTCAGACATGCTTTTTGTCAGTTGATGAACAATTGGTAACACATGCTGTTGATTTTATTTTTTTTAATCCACTGAACATCTCTCAATGTGGGAAAACCCATGGGCTTATTCAAGTGCCTCTTAGTAAAATGACTGATTTAAGAACTATTTGGCCATTTATTATAATGATTTAATAGGAGGGGTGTAGGGTCTTCCCTTTAGGGTGTCTGACTAATTGAATGAACATATAACTTGCTGGTTATCCACTTGATTAGTGAATTAGTAGAAAAAGGGAACTAAGGTAAATCGGCACATTTGCTTTGACTCATTTGTTTTCAGTAGGCCCGGCAGGGCTGTTGGTGGAAGTACACATTTGCAAATGAGAATAGTAATGTAAACATGTTTGTGCCTGGATGAAATTTGTCAGGTGTTTGTACTGCATGGGGTCTGTCAATGGCTCTCTCTCACACTAGTTGTGCCTCTACTCTCTCTTACTCCCTTCCACTGTCTCTCTGTGTGTTGGTGTGTGTGCATGTGGTGATTTCATTTAATCCTGTATAGTGAAACACCCCCTTAACAGCAGCAATGCCTCACAAAATTGAAACTAGGCCCAGTTATCTCATTGTTACACCCATTATGCTTTAGCAATCATGCCATTGGAACATTGGAATCAATTCTAATCTACAGCAGAATCTACATAATGCAGAATTATCTATAAATTGCCTTCGCCCACATCAACTCTGATATGTTAACTTATTATTGCAGAAGGAAAAGGAAAGGCAAAAGAAGTAGGGCATTCCCAAAAAAACGTAGCTAGCTTATGACTGGAGGACAGACTGTAAAAAGATGAAGCATCTACTGAATGTCTTGATCATATCCCTCTGGGCGAGCAGGAAAACAGCCTTCATTCCCTGTATCTGCCATCAAAAACCCTGTAATGTACCACTTCTGTTTTTTTTTACAAAACATGCAACTGGGTTTTCTTTTACAGCTGTGACAATAAATTAGACCACTGTAAAATCATCAGTGTCTCTTGTTTTAGCATTGATAGTTATGTGTTTGGGTAAAATGAAAACATTTGTTTTATTCCATAAACTACTGACAACAATGCTCCCAAATTCCAAATAAAAATATTGTAATTCAGAGCATTTATGATGAGTTAAGGAGAGTTCAGAAATCAACTATTCTTTGTTATTATTATTATCATTAACTTTATTTGCAGACTCAAGGTCCAGATAGAAGAGTACACAGCACATACAAACCAACATGAATACATACAGACATACTGACTTCCATATAAAAAAACATACAGTACATACATGCATACATACATACATACAATTAGCTATAGACAATAGTTTAAACCGATACAGATGCGTGTTCCAGTGCTTCCATAGTTGAAAAGTATATTTGTTATCACTAAGTGCAGGGTTGAGTAAAGCAGTTCAAATTGTATTATTTGACTCTGTTAATCGGCACATGAATCTGTACATAAAATTCCTCAGCACAGGATGAAAGGTGGGAACATCACTTGTCACAAACAGATAGCTAGCACTGGTCCATCTTGGACACTTCACCAATATTCTTAGTACATCATTGTATGCCACCTTTATCTTATTTATCTTTGTTTTGCTGTAGCTACACCATATGTGAGCTGTATAAAGTGGAGTGCAGTATGCTCTAAAAAGAGATATATTAACTTTTTCAGTACACATATGAAATTTACGTGGCAGCATATTTGCCTGTCCATATAGTTTTCAGCACTGGCGCTGTATGTCATCATCGTCACAAAAATCATCCCTGATGATGTGGCCCAGGTATTTTGCTTTAGCAACTTAGTTCTGGCAATCATTACAACACACTTTTTTTGTATTGAATTTGATGTCGTACTGTAGTCCATAATTTGAGCAGACTCTAAGCAGTTGCTGTAGGCCAGCGACATAACAATTAAATCATCTGCTTACATCAGATGATTAATATGCCTATCCCCCACCATACATCCAGTTTTACACATCTTATGTCCTAGAAAGATCATCCATGTACAAGTTAAAAAGAACAGGTGACAGTATTCCACCTTGTCTAACCCCATTGGTAACTGGGAAAGGATCTGATGTTGTCTTCCCCCATCTAGCTTGCATAGTTTGATGGGAGTACCAATAATGCACTATACATATTAGGTATTCAGGGACCCCTTGCTCTCTTAATTTTATATACAGTTTACCGTGATTGACATGGTAAAATGCTTTGGATGCATCAAGAAAACATAAAAACATTGTTGAACCATGGCTTTTATACTTAAAACAAGTTCTTTAAGTGCATATATACACAAGTCTGTGCCATGTTTCTTTTTAAAACCAAATTGATTGTCAGTGGTCATTATACATTCTTGTTATCTATCAAATAAAATTTGAGAAACTTTAGAGAGTGTCCTCACTAGAGCAATTGGCCTGTAGTTTTCTATGCTTGATACCTTACAGGTTTTGTCCTTAATAAGTGGCACTAATAGTACAGGTAACATAGAGTCAAATAATATTATATGCGCTAATAGTCCAGAGAAACATAGAGCAAGTAACACTGAGATTCTATAGCTTGCATACTTCAGGTGTTCAGTTGAAATTTGGTCAAGACCACACGCTTTGTTCACTGCCAATTTCTCAATAGCATGACAAAATTCATCAGGTCTAATGACCACACCATCACTGTTAATGACATCACCAACATGATATTCAGCACTCTCAACACAGTTAAAAATCTCTCTAAATTGTTTCCCCCACAGCCCAGCAATATTTTCATCCCCAGAGATCCCATCAATGCTGGATGGCAAAAGCATCTTGCTGTTATTGATAACCTTCACTTCCTTCCAGAAATCATACAAGTCATTCTGCTGAAACTTTCTGGCCATAGAATTCACCCTCATCATCTGCTCATTACTTTTGATAAATCGTATAGCATATTTAAACCTGGCATTTGCCTTTTTCTTATGTTCAAACTCTGGACCATACCTAGTTTTCCCAGATGATACCCAACTCCAAAAAGCTTCCCTAGCCTCCTCATGAAGTTCAGACACATATTCATTCCACCCTGGTCTTATCTTATGTTTTCTTTTCTCTTGGATGAATAATTTACTGACATTAATTAAATAATTTACAATTTTGTCATACATAATAACTATTTCACTCTGATGTTTATGATTCCTACAATTTAAGTTGCCACACAAGATAGCTTCAATTGGTATAGCAATAGTACTTAGGCTATTATCATCAGTGCAATGTACTTCCATAGATCATATTCTGTGAGCTTTGCCCAATAATATTATAATATTATTATTCTACATTAACACTTGCATTCATGCATCTTGGCATGCTCTCCACCAGTCTTTCACATTGATGTCGGGTGACTTTATGCCCCTCATGGTACAATAATTCAAGAAACTCTGCTTTGTTAGATGGCTTGTGACCATCCATTTTCCTCTTGAGCACATTCTAGAAGTTTTCAATTGGGTTGATTTAAGAAAAAAATATGCAGTGGTCTTTTATTTTGTTTTCTTATTAACTAATCAATCAAAAACCACTAGAATTGATGTCAGGTGCAGGGCAATTAGCATGGTGTGATTTTGACAGTGTCACTGTCTCCCTTAAACCTGCACTACGTTACTTTTTTGAAAACTACAAAACAAATATATGTTTTAGGACTAGTAGAAGGACATTGGAAACTAACATATTGGATTCAGGTGTTGAAAACATCAAAAAAGGGGTTAATAACTAAAAATAATACAAAATACAGACAATAGTAGTGTGGCAAAATCCACATTTCACTAACTAATAATGTGTATTTTCGGGAATTGGTTATAATGTCCCTTATTTTTCCTTTGTTCAGTTAAAACATGAATAATTTAAATTTAACTTCTACATCAAATTCGGCCCGACAGGACAAATTAATGGAATGTTACAAGTCTGTATGCTCTATTAGTTTTTCTCCAGTGTGCATTGTGTTTAATTGCTGTTCTTGTAAGATTCTCCCATGCCAACTCCATCAATTCCCAGATTTCAGCCCCGGACACCAACATTTCCCAACAACCCTACTTCCCATGAACACATCCCACAACACAGATTCCCATCCCCAGACACCGGCACTTCCCAATCACATGAACGCATCCCACATAACAGATCCCAATCACCTGAATACTGGACACCTGTGCCCCATTATCTGTCAGCATAAAGCCCAGTCTTTTTGTTGCAGTCCTCGTGAGGTATTGCTCGTTTACAACATACTAAGTGCTTCAGTCCAGTCCTTTTAGATGTTTACTGTGTATTTGTCTTGACCTGTTTTTGACTTGAGACTACTTCTTTTGGGTCTACCCATTTGTGCCTTTCCATAGTCTCTCCATGTATCAAACCCTGCCTGCTGGTTGGATATCCTTGGACCCTGGTATTGTACTGATTTAACTGCCTGTGTACCAAACCCTCTCTGTGTTCTATTTATCCCTGGATCCTGGTCTTGTCAGTCTGTGATATTCTGTGTACCGAAACCTGCTTTCCGGACCATTGTTCATGGACTACTATTATTCATTATTAAAATTGATTGTGAATTTCAACCCTGTTCTGTCTGAGTCTTATTCATGACAGTTCTCCTCATTAGTCAGATTTAAACCCTGGCGTGTCTGTAGCTAACTGTTGCTCATTGTTAATTGTCAGCAGTTCAGGTATGTGCATGTTGGTATTAAAGATTACAACTCAACTGTTTTGCCCCTTGAAGCAGTTTTGTTTAATAAATATATTATTGTTATTAAAATATGTTAGATATTTACTCCTTCGCGTCTGTTTACTCCTCAAAGTACACCCTTTCAGCACCATGTAAAGTATTTATGACAGATATGGTATGATGATTTTCCATAGGCACAGTATATACACACATAACATTATGACCACTTGCCCAATATTGTGTACTGTAGGTCCCCCTGTTGCTGCCTAAACAGCCCTGACCCATCAAGGCACGAAGTCTATTAGACCTCTGAAGGTGTGCTGTGTTATCTGGCACGAGATCGATACGGCAGAAGTGCTGTAAGTTGCGATGGGGGCCTCCATGGATCAGACTTGTTTGTCCACACATCCCACAGATGCTTGATTGGATTGAAATCTGGGGAATTTGGAGGGCAAATCAACACCTAGGGCCCAATTTTAATGATCTGAAATGCAAGTATCAAACGCAAAACGCAAGTGACATTGTGGGCGGGTCCACGCAAATCTGAAATGGGTAGGTCTTATAACATCATTGGTCATAGGTGTGGTTTGGGCTTAACGCGCTATAAACCAATCAGAGCGTCATCTCACATTCCCTTCAGGAGCAGGCACGTTCCATGGCGGAAGGCTATTATAACGGCGGATTGCTATTGATTTTTCTATTTTACAAAATGTAAATAAAGAAATGTCACAAGACATACTTTCCGATGTTTTGGGCTCACTCTCACTGAATCATGAGGTTATCAATGCATGGTAATATTTACTTTTCTGTAAAGCACTTTGGTCAGCCTAGTGGCTGTTGTAAACATGCTATACAAATAAAATGAACTTGAACTTGAACATAATATTTTTGAAATGTAGTCTAAAGCTGGATTCACACCAGGTCCGGCAAACTGGTTGCATTGCGGCGGAAGTCCATTAATTTCAATAGGAAGCAATGCGCACCGCTGCGGCAAATCTACCGGAACTGGCAAAATGTGGATGCGGTGCGGCGGGTGTGTCGCAAGAGTTGAAATAATCCAACTTTTGCAGTGCTTTGCCGTACGGTGCCAGAACCGGAAGTTGATTTACCTCAGAGAAAGAGCTAATATGTCGCTTTCATCTATGAGTGTGTGAGATTGCAAGACAAGCTTTGACAGCTCAGTAGATAGTTTTCGTATTGTCAATGAATACTAAACTGAAAACAGCTCCTGTCAGTCGCCTTGCTGGAGATAGACAGTTGTATGCAATGTTGCCCACCATCTCGTAGATGCGGAAGATTGATTATGGTGTTGATTGCAGTGTACAAGTGTGTCTGCATTACGATGCCGTACGGGGATTTTTTGCCGTGTCTCGTGTGAATCCAGCTTAACATTAGACCGAGATTTCTTTGCTTACCTCAATCTTCTGTCAAATAAGCTCTCCTCTCCCTCTCCCACACTGCATCTGCCGGCTTGCCTTCTTCTTATAGTGCATTCTGGTGCCATGTGTTTCCCAGGTAAACGATGCACATGCACCTGGCCATCCACGTGCTATAAAAGAAGATCTGCTTGATTCATCAGACCAGCCCACCTCCACCTCCATTGCTCTGTGGTCCAGTTCTGATGCTCACATGCCCATTGCAGGCGCTTTCGGCAGTAAAGAAGGGTCAGCATGGGTACCCTGACTGGTCTGCGGCTACGCAGCCCCATACACAACAAACTGTAATGCACTATGTGTTCTGACATCAGAACCAGCATGAATTTATTTTTGTTAGATTTTTTCCCCATTTATCTCCTCTCCCAATTCCCTCTAATCCTGCTTTGTCGGCAGCTTCGCAACTCCTTGGACAGATCTGTGGGATAGCAAGGGGCGCAAACATGGTTTATCCAACCACATGTCACCCAGCCGCCGATTGCTTTCACACTGCAAATCCAAAACCTTTAGTCAGATCATGCACAGGATGATTACGTTCACCTACTATACTTCCACGATTTAACCCACAAGTGCACAATCTGGACACAAGGAGTAGCTGGAGAGCGTCATGGCAGGATATATAATCTGACTTATCTAACCCAAATCCTTGGCAGCACATGCCAATTTGTGCTGCCTCATGCAGGAGGCCTGGGGAAAGTCAGAGAACAACATAATCAAGTTCGAACACGACTTTCATGACATAGACTGTTGTGCAATGCAGTGATGTGTGCAATGGCTAACTACGCCACATGAACACCCCCCCAGCATTAACATTTTCAGCAATTTGAGCGACATTAGCTGGTATGTGGGATCGAAACACACCGGCCAGCCTTCGCTCCCATCAATGAGCCTTGGCCGCCCAGGAAAAATAGCCTACTCACGTATTATCCCGATAAAGTAAACCATGTCCCCGGTCTTAAATATTTTTTATTTGTTCACAAAGTAGAATGTTCAGTAATACTATGAGCTAGACTACAAACAGTTGTATACAAAATTTTAGGCACCTCTGACAATTTCCATGATTTTCATTTATAAATAATTGGGTGTTTGGATCAGCAATTTCATGTTGAACTATCAAATAACTGAAGAACACAGTAATATTTCGGTAGTGAAATGAGGTTCATTGAATTAAAAGAAAATGTGCATAATGCATCAAAACAAAATTAGACAGGTGCATACATTTCTAGTTTTGTTGATTTGAATATCTGTAACTAACTAGCACTGATTATTTGGAACACACAATTCATTTGGTGAGTTCATTAAGCCTTGAACCTTATAGACAGGTGCATCCAATCATGAGAAAAGGTATGTAAGGTGGCCAATTGCAAGTTGTTGATCTCTTTGACTCTCCTCTGAAGAGTGGCAACATGGGGGCCTCAAAACAACTATCAAATGACTTGAAAACAAAGATTGTTCAACATTACGGTTTAGGTAGTGATGGGCAGATTGAGGCTTCGTGAAGCAATGAAACAGTTGAACCAAATGGTTCATATTGTTTCGAGGCTTCGAATCAATCCGACACCCGTCTCAACGATGACACCTAGTGGTCACTTGCAGGTGTTGATCTGAAAACAACCTTGACGAGCCATGAAAATTTGTTGTTTTTTTATTATTGTACTTTTCTAATATGTAAATCTTGTAACCTAAAGGCTCCTCACTGTGCATAATGTTATTTTGGTCCTGCAAAATGAATATCAATAAAATAAATCAAGCCTCAATGTCTTTTTTACATATTTTTATTCAAAAATATTAATTTCTCTGCTGTGGAAGGACTTAGCCTACTTCTTTTTTTACAGATAATTTCTCCAGCCTTTGAAAAAATCCTCTCACAAGGGACACTTGTTGCTGGCATGCAAAGATATTTTTTAGCTAGGACATACAAATGAGGAAAGATTACTGCTCTCTTTCCAGTAAGTTAGT
>JACXGM010008355.1:6924-29172 GCA_016801145.1 Umbra pygmaea
ACACACACACACACACACACACACACACACACACACACACACACACACACACACACACACACACACACACACACACACACACACACAAAGGGAAGACCAGGTGGCTGTAATGTAAGATGTCAGGTCTGAGGTGGTGTACTGGACACACTGGCTGAATTTATTAACCTTATGCATTTTACTGCCTCACACACTCCCTCACTTGCCTGCTATTTGTGACCTCCATTATTCATAGGCTTATATTCTCCTGTCCTTGTTCTTCCCTGTTTGAAGAGAATCAGTTGCTAGATTGATTCACACAGATAAATGTTTTTGAGAAATGGACAACGTCGATTCGGCACGCCCCACTTTTTACTGGGGATTTAGGAGGACAACGCTGTTTTGAGATCCATTGTTGGTTACAGATTTAGACGTTTGTTAAAGTTGCGTGTATATCTGAAGTTATTATTCTGCCCAAAGAGCATAGTAGGTATGTAGGAAGGCAGAGTTTAGTGTGTGTATGAGTATTGATTAACATAGATCTGCAGTATGACTTTTAAATAAAAACGTGTACTCCAGATGGTGATTCGGGGTGTTCTGTATTCAATTCACTCCAGAGGGATTTTTCAAAAACTTGCTCTAGGAAAAACAATGGCTCCATTATGGAATGGTTTTTTACTTGCGCTTCCTCTGGCAAATTGACCCATTTTGGAGCACTTCTAAAGCTGTTGCCTGGACGTGGAAGCAAGGCTCTTGTTTGTGGTGTGTTTCTAATCTCTGAAGCACACATGCTGCAGGTCAGCTTTACCATCTTCACTCTGCATCCACTGTCAGAAGACTCAGGCCAAACTAGTCAGCAGATCTGACACTAAATAGCTTGGGTCCAGGCACTGCTTTTTCCACTTTTCCCATTCGCCAAGACGTTGGGAAAATGATTGTGAGAAGTCTGCTCTGATGTTGTGAGGTCACCTCCCATGTCAGATGGCCCTGATAGACCTCAGGTTAATCACTTCCTGCAGTTGAAGTTCAAAGAAATTGTTTATGGATCAAACTATATATAATATACTGTACACATTGACAAGTATATAAAAGAGAAATAAATATTATTTATATTGGTGCATGCTCTTCCATCTGCAGTTTTAACAACCTGGAACACAAAAGCATCTGAAAACCATCTGAGAGGGAATATGCATGACAACAAACACTCTTGTTTGGAGTCGAGCTTCCGAGGTTTTTGTCAAATGCTTCACTCGGTTCCTCTTATGTTCCGCAAGTGCCGACGTGCCAGATAAAACAGGAAGAAAAAAGGTACCCAGTAAGAAGTTTCAAGACTTTTCAACTTCTCTCTTAAAAACACTTTTTGTTGGGTCTTTCTTTCAGAGTTGAGTAAATTAGTCTCTTAATCCTCTCCCAGGATGCAGTAAGGATATTTTTCTCAGACTGCTTCCATTCTCTTGGGGTGCACACATGTCACACAGAACCCTGGCGCTGACTGCTCCTCTGGCTTCAGCGAGCTTCACTGAGCACCCAGTACTGTGCTGGGTGGTAGGATCCCTGGCTGGCCTAGGGGTACAACCCTGGTTCACAAAGAGGAAAAGCAAAACACATGTTGACAATCAGGATTTTTTTTTCAGTATTTTGAATTATGTTTAGCGAGAGGAAGTAACCTAATGCACACATTAGGTTAAGCTATTGGATTTGAGGCATACATTAGAAAAATATGCACAAGCTTTGCCGTTTTAGACAGCTTGAGAGTATCTTTGTGGATATAATACAAAATGAATACACTTGCTTATTATTAAGAAATGTTTATTTTAAAATGATCCTGTTGTTTTTTTTGTTAATCAGCAGTATCATATAGTAAATAAATAATAAAATGACAAATTAAGTCCTTCTGATGTTGAGTCCTGAATGAACAAAGCCTATTATGAAGCTAACCATTTGTTCCTTTAAAATATAACTACTGGGCATAAGTTCTCCATTCAATTTGAAATGTTATAGTACACATAATATGAATATAATCAATTCATCAACCTTCCATGATCCAGTATGTGCTAAATAAATTAATAGAACCATTGTGTTAAAAGAGAGATTTGTTTCTATGCAGGCAATGTATTTTGTATACCTCAAATCTCCCAACTCCATTATATATTTGTAATTAGATCAGTTTATTTGCAGGCAAATTTATTTCATTGTGTTCTTTGATACATTGTGTTTAATAAATGTTTGTCATTGGTTTTTTTTCATTTTTTTTTCATTACAGGACATAATGTGTTGAACGTTTGAATAACAAAATGCACCGTGTTGATGACAGTCTGATACCACAAAAAAAGTTTAATTATAAATGATAAAGGAATGCCAATTTTTTCTCAGAATTTTCCCCAAACAGGATATAACTGAAAATGTAAAGAGTATGAACTTACCACTGATATATAGACTAACAGCTGAACCAGTAAGTCCAACACTGCCCTCTACTGGTCAGCTGAATGAGCCAACTGGCTACTTTCTATTTATTTTGCATGATATATTCTAGAAGATCCTGTAATGTTTTCAAATTGTGTTTGTTTTTCTCCAGTTTCAAAAAGCTAGTTGTAGTCCTTGATATTGAAGAACCTTTGATGTTAAATATTATTATTCAAATTAGCATTTTGTAATATTACATTTTGTCTGCAATTACCATCCGTACAGTTTAAAAATGTACTTGAGTGCATATCATTACATACTGTACGGAAATATTTTGTGTTTTCACATTAGTGATGTGATATCAAATATACGTGTGTACTGTTTAATTTCTATATTTAATTGTGAGGGGGTAGCCAATCCGGCTGACCTGGTGTGGACAGTAAACGGACCCTCGCTGGCCACGTCATATGGTTTCCATCCTTAGTCTCACTCACCCCAAACTAACATCCTGGAACATACACTGTCCTGAACTTTGCAAAACATAATCTCTACTAAATGTTTAGCAAAATGACTTGCATTAATACTAAGGTGAAATAAAATTGGACAGATTCCTCTAATTTAAGAGTTTTTTATATTCAATAAAATATATTACATTTTATGGTAAAAAATAGTCAATTAGGATAAAATATGTTTGTTCCAATGCAATGTAATGCCTTCATATTGAGATGCGGCTCTATTTTTATCTCTTTGTCAGGGCATTTTTCAAAGATGCTTTTTAATATGAATTTTACAAGAATCTGAAGGTGTGGTCTGAACTGCCAAAATTGTAATTAGTGTTCTGAATTGTCATATTTAACATTTAGTATACATCTCAGTCAAGAGTAATATCAGAAACACTTGAGACATAATGTACTGGGAAACGGTGTTTGCTGGGAAGTCCTCATGTGGTCTAGAGGTGAAATGAGGATTAACTCCCAGCCTCTCAGCGGGGTCTTTGCTCTTTAGTTTACCTGTACACTTCTGCTTCTCCCCCAAACCCTTCTCCATATCTGTGGCCTAATCAAATTCCATAGCCGCAGTGTTACAATGGGAGAACTGTTTGATGGGCGTTCTCAGTCTCCTTCTCAGTACACTGGCTCAGGTATTCCCCCTGATGAGGAACCTGAGATGAAGAGAGCAGCGTCCATGCACCACCTCCCACCAACCTCCCAATGCACCCAAGGACTCCACAGAAACTAGAGCATTAACGTATATGGCATCTGTTAAAGCTGAGGTCCGTAGTTCATATCTATTTTATTGTTCTAGTTAATGAATGAAATATTCCCATTCATTTGTTTTCGAAAGAATCCTCTTAATGCGTCTTGAGCTTATTCTAACCGTCGTACACCATCCGAACCTAGAATTACAAGCTTGTTTTATTGCAATGTTTGTAAACAATATAAAAGTAAACAAATACTGTTAAGACTTAACATTGTTAAAAGTATAATGTTTATCTTTAATGGTAAATTCAATTACTGCACATCTCTCTGTCTGTAAATTTAAGTTGTTTTTCTGCAGACTCACAAGTACAGTGCCACTTTATTACTGTTACAATGAAATCCCAGCTTTACGTCATGCAAAAACTTTATACATTTGTTTTAATATATCTAATTGAATATAGATCATTAATTGTTTTGCATGCAGTAAATAACATGGTTGATCATATTGCCATGTTAAACTAAAGAACATTATGTATAAAAAAATTGCATAATAGTACTTAGAATAAATCAAATGTAAAATGACTGCATGTCAAATTATGGTTTGGTCACTTACTTTGCATAAAATTACAAAAGGTGTGAAATATCTTCTGGATAGCATTGCTACACACGGCCTTGAATTCTTCCACATATCCGGACTCTGCCTAGAATAACTATATTTTCTCTGGGTGTAAAGTATGGCAGCCTGTTGAACTGTCCACTTCATACCCCCCATTTTTCAGGGCTTTGCTGGATCCTATTGTCAGGAGGTATTGGTGCCAAAAAATAGATTTGTTGGGATAGAGGAAAGTGTGTCATGGGAGGGGGGTTCTGGGGGGTGTGGGCAAAGCAAAACATTGCATGATAGTCTTTAAGCAGTTCCATATGGCCGGTAGAAATGTCAAGCTAATAGCCTGTGGTGCTTCAGCCGCCTGCCCTCACTCCCTGTCCACCTGACTCCATCGAATTAAATCTGTCCACTCCTCCAAAAAACAGCAGAAAGTCAGGAAAAAATACAAACTTGTGCAGACCCAAGTCACCGGGCTGGTGGTGATGATGATGAAGAACGAGTCCTAATTAAAGCAGGAGAGAACGACCCCAGGCACTCGGTGATGTGGATAAAAGGCTCATCATTCTGTTTTTTTTTTTTGACGCTGTGTGAGCAGATGACTGCCGCTCACCTTGCCACGGGGTCTGCTTGAGATTGGTTCATTGTCAAGGAGTTTTTTTTTTTACCCATGATTCCATATGGTATGGAGCGGGCTACATGTTGCCCAACATGCCAGTGCAAATGTTTTCTCAATTAGGTGTCTTATCTCCGGTGAGTGCACTAGCATCAGATGAAGCTTGCTGACAGCGTAATGGCAGGAAAAACCACGGAAGGATCCATCAAATGGCAGCTCTGCTACGACATCTCGGCCAGGACTTGGTGGATGGTAAGTTGGCAGCAACTAAAGCTGTTTTTTTCTTACTATTTCTTTTCCCCTTTTTTTCTTATAAAGCCCCCATCCCCACCCCCGTCTTTAGTGTTCAAAAGATAGACAAAAACAGCTTTGTCTTTTTTTTAAAGTCCATTCTTCATCCTTCCATTGAGTAGATTTTTAATTAGTGGATTGTTTGTTTTTATTTCTATTGTCAGTGTAATACTCCCTCTCTGGGAGCCTTGTCACTCATGTCCACTTGTTTTTTTCTGCAAGGTTCTTGTATAAGTTCATGATGTCAGATCTGAAATATTGTCCTTGCCGATGCTGCACTTATTTGTTCTATTTCAGTGTCCTGTTTTTGTTTTTACTTGAATTTTGCTTCAGGAATATAAATATCCATTTATTAACAGCAACTATTCCCACTTTTGCCAAAAAACTATTTAGTTTCTGTCATTTAACTTTTCTGCTGTGTTCGGAAGATGGGTTATTCCATGCAATAAGTAAATCAATATTTTTCCAGTGTCTTCTTGTCTCATGCAAACGAGGACGCTTTAGAGAAGTCATTAAAAACAGAACCAAAAAGTCTTGCACCGCTTCTGACTGTCTTCTAGTTTCAACTGTGGCATCAAGTTTTTCTTTTTTCATTGTGGTGCTCCGTTTGCTTGCAGCCAAGCCAAGTGTGCGAAACATCGCACATCGCTCCTGAGCTATGACACGTCGAACCGGCAATTTAAGCCCACAGAAGGAGAAAAAAAATCCCCCATGGTCTTGGACGGGTCGGACCCAGCGCTTGGGCAGATTAACTTGCTTGTTGTGGTCAGCGAGGCCAGACAACCTTTGACACCCCTGTAGATCCCGCAGCGAAAGGGAGAGGTTAAAGTGTAAGGAGGGGAAAAAGCAAGTGGAGTTCTAGACTTCGCTGAGAGGCGAGGGGGACTGGGTTGGGAGATTCACAATAGTCTATTGTTGCCAGCAGATACAAATGAGCCATGGGGATAAAAGGGCTTTGACAGTCCCACTGCCCTGTGTTCATTAGGAGATGACTCGTTAGTCCTCCTATCTTTACATTGCAACTATCTGTCTTTATTTCTGCCAGCTTTATTAGAATAGAAGTGAGCGCTGTGGAGAGCGCTGGTCCATTTCTCCTCGGCAGGCTTCTTGCCAACTTAACTAAAAGAAGATAGTTGTTTTACTAGCAGACAATGGCTGTATTATTCCCCTGTAAGAAGACCGTGAAGTTCAGAATTCCACTCCGTCGGCCCTCGTCTTCGGCTCACTCTGTTACCCCCTCCTGCCTCCTCATCGCCACACAAGCCCCAAGTAGCAGGAGCAGTATCTCCATGGCTGTGTGTTGGGTACTGCTGAGGGGCTGGGAGTCAAACCGGAGCCCCTCTGCCCCATTCACTGTCATTATGAGTCCCAGCGAACTAGGTTTTTAGACCACTGCTGTTATGAAGGGAGAAGAGGTGTGTGGTACTGATGGGTTTTGTTTTTGACCGATGCGCCGGCCTTCGTCAGTGTCACTATCTCGTCCGTCCTCTTCCTCTCTGAGCCCATAAGGGCTGAGGACTGAATGTGTGGGAATGTCGGCATATTTATGACAAGTGGACTTGCTCATTTTGCCAATCTCTTGATGCATTCTAAAGTTTTATTCTTATGAATGAAAATATAACTTTAGGTCTTTTGCATGTGTAAAAAAAATGTTTAAAAGTTGCTTCAAGACATCGTTATTACATGCTGTATGTATATCTGAATTAAATGGCTATCCCTGCGTTGCAATTATGGATTCTAAAGGTGAGTCTTTGAACTCTGCTGTCTAAAGCTGTGGAGATACTGAAGACCTTTTATTTAGTTTAGTTAGAAATGTCAATATACATTTCTCAACAGTTAATATGTTGCTGAACCTCTTAGATTCTAACTTACATTTATCTTCTCTGCAATAATGTTTTTTTTTAATTCAATAAGTATTGCTGTGTAATAAGTAATAATTATATTTGATTGAGTGGGAAAAAGTAAAGTTGCATAAAGTTTGCAATTCAATTGTGATTTTTTCAGATAATACAACATCTTTCAAAGGTTCAGTTTCTCAATTAGTAGCCTGTGGTGCAAAATCCCAAAATTGTGGCATTATAAAATATAAAATAAAACATTACAACTGTTAAATGTATATTAGCTGCTTGATCAAAGGAACCAAGATTGCATTTTTGGTACATGGTACATTTTTTACATTGCAAAGAGATGAACCATTGAAGTCCAAATTTGCAGAGACAATGTTCTTCTGGCGTTGCCATGGGGACATTTTTACAGAGTAGGGGTGGAAGCTGGTTTTATTAATTACTATTGATGACATTTTCATGTGCTTCTGATTACTTTAATTAGTCAACAGTTGTTTTGACAAACTTAATCCCTCTGAAATGTTATATCAGATTTTTTTAATGGCACTGGAGGTTAAATTGGGTTACAGCGTAAAGAGGATTATACTTAATTTCAAAATTAGAGTTATAATAATTATTTAAGATGATTAATACAGACAGTGAGTTGTGACAGTATTTTCTACATTTGAATCATTTATAAGTGTGGAACTCATCTGGTTTATTTAAGGGATATATTGCATTCATATTTTATTGAAGACAATCTGACTCATGTCCTGTGTTCATATTAATCAAATCTAAATCATTGGTAAAACAAAATTGCAAACATGGTCATTGTTTATGTGATTTATTGCATTTCAATTTGCATTTGCTAAAACAAATTAATTACAAAAATATAACAAATGATTTTGTATGTTTATTAATAACTAAACTTCGATAAAAAATTATGCTTTGTTTTCTAGCTTGTATATGCGCTTTTATATACCTTCAGCAAAGTGTATTATTTCTGGGTTTTTTATTGTGAGTTTCCCTTCAGGTGTGTATTTTTGGAAAAAATCTGCCACCGTCTTGTTGAATATAGGGGATGTACCGGTAGATATCTTATCCTTCACCTATTTTTCAATGAACACCTGCAAAATAGACAGATTTTAAAGTGTAGTAACATTGCAATACTAGTAATATTGTGTAGTTTGTTTATTCAAATCAAATATAAAATAAGAAGGGTGATGTAATTAATAGTATTTTTGGATTGGTTTAAAGATGTCCATTTTGGAAGCATTGTGAAGCCTATATGACCTGGTCAATTTAGCTACAACTGGTACCTTCAAATTATACAAGGAACAAAATGGTGCCTTGTCACCTTTTGACCTTCTGTGTGTCTGATTGTCCACCTCTCTTGCTAGGTTTCGTTTTCATTTATTGCCGAATTGCATTTCAGAAATTTGCCATGTTCTCGACCTAAATTGTGTATGAAATATTTATGATATTTGCATTGATATAGCTGTATGTTCTTCATGTTGAACAAGCTGTTTCATTTTTGGGGATTTGGTGAGGCAGGGCTTGTTCATTTGCCGTGGCCATGCCAGCATCTTGTATATATTTTAACAACATCAGGCTTTGTTTGAAGCCGGCCGCTCTAATTAACCCTGCTTGTGCCTGACCAACCGGGGGCTAGGGGTGTCCCACCAGTGTCTTAACGCTGTGCTCATGTCATTCCACTACCGGAGGGGTTAGCAGGAGCTCAGCTGCACTACAAGGGCCGCTCCTATAATCCAGTTGTCAGTGAGCAGATCCCCCCGACAGGCAAATGAGCACCAATAGTGTATACAGTGTCTACATCCTAAGAGTGTGCATGTGACTGTGTTAGCACTAGTGTCAGAGTGCAGTTGCAACAGGGCGTAAGGAATGTAGTCATACCACTAACCCCCCATCCTACACATCCAACTACGATTATTATGGTTACTTATTAGCTTGGGGAAAATAATGCTCTGCACTTGATATGTGCTACATTTATTCAAGTTGCTTTCAAATAGCTTGAATTACTCTGCATCTCACCTTGCTTATGTGTGGCAGCTCAATTAAATCTCAATTGGGAAGAATTAATTGGGGACTTGCTGCCACACAAATAATGATCAGAAACGCTCAAGTATTTGTGTCAGCATATGTTCTCCATAATTGGTGTTATTAATTTTATTGTCCGACTGTGATTGTTTAATTCAGATTATTCAATGGAATTAGTCTCCTGGGGCAACAGAGTTCAAACCCTGTTTGGTCAACTTGATGAATCTGGTTTAGTCTCCGTAGTGATGCAGCAGCCTTCTGCTCACACGTTGTCTTTGCTGTGAGTTTTCGTTTGTTAGCCAGCCTCCTCTCCTTTTCCTGATAAGAGAACACATCAACCAGAGTCACAGGTTAGGGCTGAATGGGCAACTTTTGAAATTACTCTAGAATGCGAAAATGTATTTAATCTTTTGTTGCTATCATTTACAACCATTAATCGGACTAAGAGTTAAAGAATGTTTTGTGATTAAACATCACAGCACATCATACGTAATTAAAGGGTATCACCACTATAACAGAATTATGCCCTGAAGTTTTTATTGCTGGCCTAAAATATTCCATTAAATGCTTAAACATCTTTTTTTTGCTTCATGTTAAGAAATGTTTATCTTTTTGTTTCAATATGTCAATCTACTGTTTTACAATGTAACATTCACTAAATGAATCGAAGGTAAGCTTTTGGGCCATGTGGTGTGCGCACAGTGTTGCTGTCATATTGTGAGAAGATGTTTCCAATTTGCTCTGGACTATGGAAAGGGAGGGTTGATTAGAGAAAAGGAAATTGGAGGATTAAAATTGTCTGCTTGAACTTCCTGAACACGGCATGCTCGCTATCTCCCTCCCTCTCCATCGCTTGCTCTGTCTTTCCTCGCTCTATTTCTTTCCATGGCTGTCTGTCTCTCACTCGCTGTCTCTCCAACAGCCTGGGTGCTGTGTTCACCAGTGTACAGTCTTGAAGTTGTGTTTGTGTACACCGGTGTGAGCATGGTGTGAGCCCAGTGTGTGTCAGGATATCAGCTGAGCCTGAATCAACTTGCCCGGATGAGTCATTCACTTCCCAGGGTAATTGTGGGAATTAGTCAGTCAATGTTTGAAGCTGCTAAACATTAGCATAGAAATACTGCACCAACGAAAGTTACAATGTAATTAGATGTTACATTGTTAATATATTGAACATACTTTATAGTTGTGTGTGTGTGTGTGTGTGTGTGTGTGTGTGTGTGTGTGTGTGTGTGTGTGTGGTATATTCAACTATATTTTTAAAATAACCTCATCTTTGCTGGTCTACTCCTGTGTTGTTTTATTTAATGTGCCATCAGCTGAATTTGGCCCTGCACTGAGTACCTCTTAAAGTACCTCCCCATGTACATTTGACCCATAGGCATTTAGTCAGGAATCTTCTTGCGAAGCCAATCGGTACATTTGAGGAATGGTTTCTGTTGAATTAACTTTTGAATTTGTAAGATGGATAGGGTTTTAGGCTTTTCGGCTTCTTTTAGGAATATTGAAGTGGAACATTCTCAATGACTTAGCGAAAGGCTGTAATATCCGTTCATATGTCGAGTGTCTTAGGCAGAAAATACTGCCTCGGGAGTTTTTCTGCTTTCTTTGTGTTGCGATACACGTAGATATCTGGAGAAGAAAATCACAGGAGACAAGTAACATTTAAAACAGTTCTAATGTTGCCGCTCCACAGTACTTGGCCTTTTGTTACGTTCAGATTATGCTTAATTATGGTAATATAGAGGAAAGTCTGACTTCAGGCTATTCACACCCAAGTGAAGATCTGTATGTGACAATGTGCTTGAACACAGGCAGATATGGTTAAGGCTGACACAAGGCCAGTACATTTCACCAAACCATTAAATCCATCTTCTAACACTGTTTGTAAATGGTTCCTGTGGTAAAATGTAGATATTATTTAGATTTTGGCAGCATTATTTAGTCTAAATTACTGTATATATTATTTATCTATGAAAATGTGGGTCATTCCATTAAACTTTTTTTATATTGAATACAGAAACCTAATATCAGATTTGGGTAAACATTCTGTCTACCTATGATTCCCTACACCAGAGATGGACATCTTTGATGATAAAGGGCCACAAAAATGTTATCCTCACTACCAGAGGGCTACATTGATATTTTGCTCTCTGAAAGGGTCATACTTTGTCTTACAGTGAAGCGCTTTATAGTTTTGGATTCAGAAGACGGCTACACGATGAAGATATAAAATCCAACCTTCTGAGACATTGATTTTCATGCATGATGTCACAGAGCCAAAATATTTAAAAAAAGATGTGTTTAATTTAGTTAATTATTGTAAAATACATGTAAACCATGAAGAATACTACTGTAAAATCCATATTAGCATCCCCTCAGGTCTGGAGAACCAGTGTGACAAAGTTTGTGGGATATATAATAATTAAATGAAACACTTTATGTACACAGCAAATTGTCTAGTTTTGATTTTCCAGTGTAAATTATACAGTGTTAACTGAGGTGTTAAATTAATACTGGGGTGTTGTCAACTGGGGTTCTATCAACACAATAGAACCCCAGTGTTGGTGTTAAAAAACTGTGTTAGCTGTCAAATACTTAAACACTGTGATTTGTTTGGCAAAAACATTACAATTTCCCAGAATGCTTTGCTGCTGCATGTTTATTTTTCAGAATGATTTAATTGAGTTTTTTCTGCTTTGTGAATTCCTTAATTGATTACTCTATGTGTAATTATTAAACAATAATAATGATTTGTAATTTTCAAATCTAATACAAACCGTAAGTATTATTAATTTGCAACCATTACTGAGCTTTGTGTTCCCCTGGATTAAGTTTCGCTTGTCTTGTTCAGTTTGTAAATACTTCACCATTGCAATTTTATTGAATGCCGGTTGTGGGTGATGTAATATTACTGCTGTTGGATATTCTTTCAGTTGTATTTCAAAATGTATAAAAAATGGAACTCTTACAGTGACTGTCATTGTTATCCAAGTGCTGTAAAAATGATCTTGTCACATTTACTTAAAAGCATGCTGGGAAATATGAAAATTATAAATTCACACTCCTGTTAACACATTAACACAATTCAGTGTTAAAGATATACTCTCCTGTGTAAAAACACAACACTGGGAGTGTGAAATTGAACACTATTAACGAGTTAAAGTTTTAACAATATTGAAAGTGTTAATTTAACTCAGATTATGTGAGAACTATATAAACACTGATAGATTGTTCATTTTAACACCTTCTGAGTTCAATTAACACTGCAGATTTTGCCGTGTACATATATAATTTTTTATATACGTTTTTAAAAACAGCCACCCCTCCATTTCCCAAAAAGAACCTGTTTAAGTGCAAGGTGATGACCTATATCCCTGCAGAAATTTAAATATGGTCATTTTTGCTTCCTGTCTGTAATGTTTTTAGTTAACCAAAATATAGTAGCAGAAAACCACCCATGTTTGAAACGCGATATCTTCAGCTGTGATGAACTCTCTTTCCAATGGTACCAACTGATCGGTTTTAGCATGTACGGTTCGGGTGATATGACGTGTTTGGAATCGACCTTTGGAATATTTGGAAATTTCCCGCAGGCTGCCATTTGCTGATCCCTGCCCTACACAGATACCCAAACAACAAATACACAGGTTTAGTTGTCTGCATTTTACAAGTATGAACTGGGGCTTGGTGTGGCTTATTGTTCCCTGTAACAAAAAAAGTATTTTTGATGTAAATATTCTTGCTACATCATACCAAATAAATCAGTGGTTCAAATGTGGCTACAGATGCGGGCTGCGGTTTAAGAACAGCTGTGTTAGTAGAGGGTGAATGTACGAGTGATGTCGGTTGACTTAATAATAATGCATTCAATTTATATAGCGCTTTTCTTCCAAGGAACTGAAAGCGCTTTACATGGTGAGGGGGAAAGCCCACCTCATCCACCACCAATGTGTAGCACCCACCTGGGTGATGCACGGCAGCCATTTTGCGCAAGAACGCTCACCACACATCAGCTATCAGGTGGACAGTTATATATGCCAATTAGGAAGGAGGGGGATTATTAGGTGGCCATGATAGAAGTGACAAGCCTGGTTGGGAATTTGGCCATGACACCGGGGTTAACACCCCTACTCTTACGATAAGTGCCATGGGATTTTTAATGACCACAGAGAGTCAGGACACCCGTTTAACCTCCCATCCGAAAGATGGCACCCTACACAGGGCAGATGTCCCCATCACTACCCTGGGGCATTGGGAATGATATTTAGACCAGAGCGAAGAATGCCCCCTACTGGCCCTCCAACACCACTTCCAGCAGCACTGGTCTCCCATCCAGGGACTAACCAGGCCCAACCCTGCTTAGCTTTAGAAGCAAACCAGCAGTGCAATACAGGTCTCTATGCTGCTGACTTCATTAAGTATCACTGTCTATGGTTATTATTTCTATAGCCTTTCTTCCAGCTCAGACTTATGCTGAAACTAATTTATTGAGTAGAATGTACTTACTAGTACTAAGTTGTGTTTGTCCCACCTAGCTAATGCATTTTAAAATGAATGCATTAACTGTAGCGGCTCTGGATAAAATGTAAATTTAATGTGACAAAATAATCCCCATACTTTCATTTCTTACTTTGTAAACTAAAGCGAAGTTTATTCCTATCATGCAAACCGTGTATAAATGGCTTGTGTGACCTTGTTTTGTTGAAATACCCACACATATTTAGTTTTTGTAGGAGATCTGGCTGCCTGGACATATTTAGTAGGACAAAAGGGGACACTGTATACCCGATTCAGTAGTCAATTGTTTTAATACAGACGTGCCTACTTTGTGAACAAAGCATTATAAGGGTTAAAAATTTGCACCATTTAGCAATCAAATGCTGGTTAAATTTGCAGGTGGCTGGTAGATTGTCTTCACTCACCAGCCAAAAAAACAACAGTAATCTATTGAGTGACTGGTAAAATTTGAACATTCACTATCTGTTTGGCTGGTGGATGAAAAAGTAAATTTTGAACCCTGAGTATAATGCTGTTTTCTCAGTGTTGGTTTTGGGTAGGCATTATTTGCAGTTCAGTAACCTTGGAATTGGGAGTGACACTGAAGGAGGAATAATGTTTGTTTTCATTAAGAAAGTTATCCACTGTGTTTGAACATTTTCCTTAGACAATGTTTTTATCCACAGTGGATTTGGGTTTAGTGTTACAATTAGACTTTGTACCCAGTACCTCTTTGACTTGTGACAGACAACAAGCCACCTGCTGGGGCGTTTGAACACTGAGCTGTTTCAAAATGAATTGTTCTTCGTCTTATTTCGATCAGGTCTTTTAAAATGAGTTGCCAGTTATATCAACTCTGACCCTCCTGGCCATTTGTGGTCCGCTTGGTAACAGGAAAGAGGTCCTAGGTCCTGTACGCAGCCTGTAAAGCCTTAATGAGAGCTGTCACATGGGATGTCAACAGCACTATCATTACTATGGAAAAACGGTTCACAGTATTAGCTAATTACTGGCCTCCATCACTATTGAATACAGATGTAAAATGATATGAAGGTCCTCCCGTATTGCCTCGGGCCAATCAGGACCTGTCTGGTTTCCCATGGCCTGACTGGATTCGTCTGTCACACTAGGTTTAAGGTGCGATGAGATTCCATTGAATGGTAATATTCCTGATCAGTTTATTTAGGAGGATCCTATAGCCAGGAACAACTCAACACAATTCAAATCTCCTACTGTAAATGGGCATCCTTCCAGTTTCCCTCAGTGGGGTGATCGGTGTGTAGTTGTCCTGTGTGATATGACATCACATGGGAATCTGTATGCATTTCTTGACCTACTGTACAACATCAACATAATATACAGTTTATTTATATGATCCTCATTTATTTAGTTTTATTTTGGCAGCATTCTCTCAACACTCGGCAGGCTTATGGTATGCCACAGGGAACGGCTATCTTTAGATTGATCCTGTTGCTTTAACTGTAGTACAGCTGGGTGGAAGGTGCAATGTGCATGGTTGTTTACAGCCTTGCATTGTTTTCACAATGGATCGTTGTTCTGGATTTGTGGTTGCTCGTTCTCCAGAGGTAGCATATAGAAAATATTTTAGGGAATCATGTTACTATCAAATCACTGTGAAATATGTTCAAAACAAATGAGCTGTTCAAGTAAAAGTTTAAGTCTGGAAATGCTACATAAAACAAACGTGGTATCCTTTGAATAAGGGATGATTAGGTTGAATAAACATTTCCAAGCCACAGCTCTTCACAAATGTGAAACAGTGACCGCTGAAACAGCACTCTTTTTTGGGTCGGACTTGGTTTGGGGTTCATGTGTAGCTTGTGACGAGCACTAGTCCTCGTATCTTAAGTATTCAAAAGAGGTAAAAAATTGACATTGTGTTCAATAGTTTGTTCAGACATTAGTATCTTGGGAATACTGAAATTTTGGGTGCAAACACTTAGTTTAATTTCCCAGAAATCTAATTATATTTAAACTAAATTATATTTTATTAATTCTAATAATATCGGTTGCAGACTGCTGAACAGATTTTTAGAATATTCTAAGACAGTGGGTGTTGAATTTCTCTTTCTAGTGCTTTGTGATGTGGAATGACTTGGCTGTCACTTGGCACCTGGTGATGTCGTTGGCTTGCACAGAGGGAAGAAGCAGGAAGGATAAAATTGGCTTTGGATCCAGCCTTCGTGTGAAAACAGACAGAAGAACTAAGGATGAGGTGTTTGGGATCCAGTCCAGGCTATTTACCAAAAAAAACACCCAACAGCCTTCATACCTTATTTGATAGAATAGTTATAATTTATTAAATGTTATCACAGACTTGTGTGCTTAAGTTTCCTTTTAGGGGCCCTTTTTGAGTAGTCTAATTTTGTTGATTATTTAACATTTTATTATTTTGTTTCAGTTTATTTGAACTTGATGGAACTTGTTTATAATGTACACTAGCGGTCAAAAGTTTTAGACCACCCAAGGATTTTAAATGTTTTGATTAGAAATTCACCAAGGAGGCATTAAATTGATTAAATATATATATGCAAGACATTACCAATGTTGCAAATGTTTATCGACGTTGGAAATGAAAGTTCTCAGTGTCCTAATGATGAAACCTTTAGTTGATTCATAATGAATCATGTTTACCTATTATTTGTGATAAATGTAATACCACCTTGGTGAATGAAGGTATGAACACAAACATTCATGGGTGTCCTAAAACTCTGGACAGGTATTGTGCTACTTGTTTGATCACCTGATTGGTCTCCTGGTGGTCAGTGGAGCACAACCTGCCTCTAAAGCTTGACCATCTCTTACACATTTTCCTTTGATCAGCTTCCAAATTTTGCCAGAATGGAAACAGGACACGTTTAGACTACTGATACTTTGAAGTGCTACATTACTAATTCATATTCTTTGTAAGTGAGATGGACAACTGCTGATACATTTGATCTAAATGAGTTGTTATTAGTTGCATTGAAAGCTTCACTGTTATCCAAACATTGTTAGTCAACCACCTCCATTGCCACCCCCGAACACCTCGTCTTACCCAAACAAGCCCACTTTCTGCTGTGGAATGAAGGGATCGATTGTGTGAAATAGATGCGTGTGAAATTCTTTCTACGGCTGGGGTGGGGGTTGTGGGGGGGCTGCAGGTCAGGGGTCACTGTGCTGGGGTTCACCCACCCCTTTACCTCTACCTCCACCCATCTCCCTGTCTGTCCTTCCCCAGAGAACCATGGCTACTGGCCAAGACAGCTGGTTCTTTGGGCCAGTCTGGTGATGTTTTTGGAAGCTTGGATTGTCAAAGACTTCTACTGCTGGAGTAGTGGAAGGAAGGGTGGGCTGTGTATCTATTATGGGCCTGACACACCACCATGGCAGCCGTCCCTCACTGGAGTCAACCTGTTAGGACTGCTGAAGCTGTGTGTGTGTGTGTGTGTGTGTGTGTGTGTGTGTGTGTGTGTGTGTGTGTGTGTGTGTGTGTGTGTGTGCGTGCGTGCGTGCGTGCGTGCGTGCGTGTGGAGATTTGAGCATCTTCCCATTGTTTTCAAGCTCAGTGCATAGTGGACTGGGGGGGCCACAATCCCACTGAGCGGCTAGCATCTCTGCCCCAGTGTTTCTGGGCGCTCTGTGCCCAACGGGTCAACCGGAGTCTCCGCTCACCGTGGCAGCTCACCGGGGGTAGCGTGGGAAGAAGTATCTGAGTGGTGTTACTATGACAGGACATAGACTGTGCCCGCCTCCCCCAATCACCCCCCCCCCCACCACCACACATCACTCTCTCTCCCTCTCTAACCTGAGGGGAGCTGGTAAACAAAGTGGGGATTGTCTTTATTTCTGCCGTGGCTCTGTGCCACTCCAGGCACGGTTTCAAACAGTCGCGGACACTGGCTCCTGCGTACGCTCCCTTCCTGCCGGCGTGGTCATGCTCTGCCTTCCAGACCGTTGCCGTTGCCTGTCGACTACCAGCACCAGCGTTTTGTTTGTTTACAGAGATTATCAGACTTGAAGCTATAAGAAAGCTTTCTGTTGTCTTCCTAATGTTTGTTGCTCTCTCTATTAATTGTTTGTCTATGAGTGGAATTGATTTTGAAAAGTGTGTGTTCTTTTGTAATGGTCCTAGAAAAAAAATAATGTAATAATGAAACTGATTCCAGAAACGCCATCTGGTATTCGGAGGTGTGTGTGTGTATATTTTGTATGTGGTGAAAAGTGATCATTTTCGCTCCGTAGCTAGTCTCTTGGTATTCAGCCACCTGCCACTTTGCTGCCAAAAAAAAGGTGTCAGTCTCTCCAGTGAAAGGGAGGTGGTTGGGGGTTGAAGTGTGGGGGGGTGGTTGGTTGGCATGCCTGGAGCTCTGCCAGCCTGTTAACTCTCTCTACTCCATGATGTCACGTGGATGTGGATACTCCGTTGTTGTTTTATTATGTGATAGCCATCGTGAAACTGTTAAGAGACCAGAAATACACAGCAGGGGCAGCATTAGACAGATGTCCACCAATAACCACCTCTCTTTATTTCCGTCAGACGTGGGACATCTCCCTATGTCATACAGTCAGGCCGGGAACAGAAAAAATGTGTGAGGCATGTAATCTATTCATTCTAATTGAGTGCAATCTGAACCGCTCTGCGTTGCATTGAACTATAATAAATGGACCTCTGACGCATCTCAGCCTTAGAGCTAAGTGGAATTATTTTACTGCTGAAACGTTGCTATCCTTGAAATATTGGCCATCATTTGACTGCTTGTGCCTTCTAGCCCAGTGTTTAATGTTTCCTGTGACTGAGGCATACTGGGTAATTCCATGAGATTATAGGTTCTGAAACCCTGGTGTTGCCCTGCTTTAAGTCTGGCTAACCAACAGACATATGAAGGGTATCTTCTCAGTTTGGCCTCACTGCTAATTCATACGGAAAGGCATGAAATACTATGTATGTGGGGTTAGCAGCTGGTTAATGTGTGTGGGGGGGGCAAAGGCTCTCATCTAAACATGATAGGACATCATGGTTTCATCTAAATAATTGTTGATGTTTTTTAATCACTGTCTTAGTTATTCATTTCAGATTTTCTATTCATCCCACTGCAGTACAGCCATTAGCTTCTTCTTTTCCAATGATTGCTAATGCTGCCCCTGCGGTCCTGGTCCCGTTTCGGCTTTAAAACCAATCACACTGATTACGAGTAAAAGCGCACCGACAATTAAACAAATGAGCCGGCCATTCCAGCAAATAAAATCAAGATTGCTACTTAGTTCATTAAAAGTGGCGGGGCTGGATTAGGTGAGCTAATGCAGCCAGTGATTTGGAGCGTTGACAGTTCGGATGCTGGGTGGAAGCGCTGAGGGGACAAACAAAGGACAAGGCAGGAGTGGGCAGATGTCAACATGTCAGGAAATCTGATTTAAACTAATAGAAGTGAGCGACCCCTCCCTCTCAGCTAGTGTGTTTCCCAATGCCCTGGATAGCAGCCCACTCAGCCTAGTTAACAGGTCAGGAAAGTGACCCAATCGTGCAGCCTGCCCTAACTTTTGTGTAGCCAATGGCCTCCGCACCTCTAACGTATCCAGAGAATGCCTGAACCACAAGGCCCGTTGTCTGCTGATGACCGAATCACTTCATCTGTTGGGTACATTGCAATACTTCTCCCTTCTCATCGGCCTATATAATAAACCCCTTCTACATGTACGATTTGTTGTGTCGCAGTGTTTCACCCCTGCTCTGCCCATCTAATTAGGTTGATTCAGAGTGCTGCCTGTGCGGGCACAGGGCCTCATCACTTACAGCCGTCCAGCCGGGGGCACCAGCTGACCCAGCCGAGCCTGGCACCCATGTTCCACACTCCTCCACTGACCCTCAACACCCTGAGGGGGGGGCAAGCAGCTGGCGGGGGCATCCCCCCATGCTCAGACAATGACAGGAAGTTGTGTCGTGGGGGGCTGGTGTGTTTTTGTCTTTAGCTGTGCTCACGGGGAGCCGAGCATTGAAGAACAGTTCTCTTATTCATCAGAGCCTGACATGGAGAACAGTTCTCACATTTTTTTATGTTGCTTTCTTCAGAATATTAATGAAAGTGCATTATGTATCATAGGCTTGGGAGACTAAGTATGTATGGGGAGGCAGAAAGGAAGACAGACGTTCGAGCCTGGAACCCTCTGGTGTAATGTGTGTTCCAGGTTCTGGGGCTTAGAACGCTACACCAAACTCTGGCACATTTCAGTACCTACTCCTCAACACTGACCTCACAGTGGTATTAAATGGAGAACAGTTCTGTAGCTACAGTTCTCACACTGATCTCTGATCAGTAATACATAGGAGTGAAGAGGTGGTTGTACCAGCTGTCTACTTCTCACACTGATCTCTGATCAGTAATACATAGGAGTGAAGAGGTGGTTGTACCAGTGGAGGTTGACTATAAGGGATCTAGGGCCTGGCTGGCCTCACTACTCCCCCATGTCAGACTAAGCTGGGTGCCATCTGCAGCCGGGGGACAAGCAGCTGTTCTGGGCCACTCCAAGGTGACCCCTGGCAAAGCTGGCAGCACATCTGTAGCCCTGCCTGGCACATCCAGGAGCCCTGGGCCCCCGTGCTGACTGGCTGGGACACCTAGCAGGGAGTCATCTGTTTTTGGCCGCCTGCTGTGGGGCCAGGCCAGAGGATGCAATGTTTACATTGACGTCATTAATCAGACTTTCTTCTTCAGAGCCACTTAAAAAAATGGGGTCTGCGTGGCGTAGTGGACTAAGTCGCTGCATTGCAGGACAGTTTACATCATTATAGTCAGTAGTTAGAGCCGGACTATGGGTTTTCTGATTTTCCCCGGACCTCCTCCACGAGGCAGTGCAAATTGGCATACCACTGCCAGGGATTTGGCAAAGATAAATCAGATCATCTATCCTGCCACATCGCTCTCCAGTGACTCCTTGTGTCCAGATCGGGCGCCTGTAAATTAAATTGGGGAAGTAAAGTCGGTGAATGTAATCATCCAGTGCATGATCTGACTAAAGCCATGAGTTCGGCCCTCGTCATCCCACAGATCTGGCCAAGGAATTGCAGAGCTGTCGACGAGAAAGCAGGGAAATAATAATGATAATAATAATAAATGTGCACTTTACTCTATTTTATTCTTTGTCACACTGGTCCCTTGTTGGAGTTGGATCCGCAACCTTGACATTAAAAGTGCCATACTCTTACCAGGTGAGATACATAAAACAATGTGGGGCTGAATTAGGGACTGAAAAAGCCTAGGGTACAGGTCAAAGACTGCCAGAGGTTTGGGGAAAGGAAGGGAACTGGGATGGGTTTTAAAAAGGTAGTTTAAACCTGAGACTATTAAGGACAGGATTTAGGCTGTATTTTTCTCTAATTGCCATGATCCACACCTGTAAAATATTTAGATATAATTTATTTTACTACTGACAGGTATGAGTTTGGGTAAAATGTATACTTTTTATTTATTCCATAAACTACTGAAATCATGTCTCCCAAATTCTAAATATAAATCTCGTCATTCAGAGCATTTATTTGCAGAAAATGACAACTTGTCAAAAAAACAAGCAAGATGCATTTTAAGGCAAATAATGCAAACAAAATACATTAATATTCATTTTTAAACAACACAATATGTGTTAACTTCTGAAATTAATATTTGGTGGAATAATAATAATAATTGTACAATAAAAATAACAATAATAATAATAATTAACATTTATGGATCTTGGCATGCTCTCCACCAGTCTTTCACATTGATGTTGGGTGACTTTTGGTCACTCCTGTTGCAGAAATTGAAGCAGCTCAGCTCAGTATTCAATGGGGTTGATTCCAGTAACATTTGCAGTGCTCTCTAATTTTTTTCCATAGCTGTAGATATGCATACAGTCACTAGTTATAACTTAACTGCAACTTGTTTGCACTTTATCATTTAGTATCACTATTGATTGATAACTTATCATACACCACAGTATGATTCTGGGGGTATTATTGTTTACATGTGCAGAATGCCTCTATATCCTCTACATACCTGAACCATGACACAGAGCTTTTAAGCTTAAAAACAGATGTATTTGAAGAGTTTATTCATGTTGTCTACATGTGTCACAGCTTACATGCATTTAGAAAATATATTTGGGACACAAAATCGCCCCAAAAAATGTAATATCAAATTATTAGATTGTACAGTAGCTGGACGACCTCAGAGAACAGACAGCTGAACTGTCATTGTGAGGTTGTAAGTCTGAGTAGATATTTGTGTTGGTTACTGATGCTGAAATAAACTCAGTACTGCAGATTGTGTGTTTGTGGTGTGTTGACAGCCCAGGCAGCTATCTGTCCACAGGAGAAGGTCACCCGCTGCTGGCAGAGGAGTCAGGCCGGGTGCCACACCTTTTTGGACCTACATAGTATACAGTAAAGGCTGATAAATATATTTCAGTTTAATACGGATGTTTCCTTGAGCAATGGGAGAATGAGTGCTGAGGCCCGGCCCGAGTGTGCTGAGGCCCGGCCCCGAGTGTGCGGAGACCATAGCATGTAGACAATGATCTGAGAGGTAAGGAGATGATGACTGAACAGTACAGTGGAGATTCCAAGGCCAGTTTGAGGTGTGGCCACAGCAGGTGGGATGGAGATGTAAAAAGGGTTAACCTGATAACATACAAACTTACTTCAGGTTGTACACACTGTAAATCCATATACAGGCTATACACACTGTAAGTCCATATACAGGCTGTACACACTGTAAGTCCATATACAGGCTGTACACACTGTAA